>OZ024752.1:46302026-46322026 GCA_964016885.1 Eledone cirrhosa | reverse complement strand
AGTTGTTTGTTCCTGAAAAATGGATGGAATCAGCAGACCACTGATTAGAAAAAAGAAAAAAAATGAGAAAATTCTTCAGTTATTTTAAGCTAGTCAAAGTATAAACATCATGTGTATATATAGTGTATATATATAGTGTATATATAGTGTATATATATAGTGTATATATAGTGTATATATATATATAGTGTATATATAGTGTATATAGTATATATATATATAGTGTATATAGCATATGATGATGATGATGATGGTGATGAATTATGTGAAATAAAGCCTTTACCGTGAAAATACAAATATAGTAAATAAAGAGTAATGTAAATGCTAAAGGGTTAAGGCAGTGCTCCAGCATGGCCACAGTATAATGACAGAAGAAACCAGGACTAAATAAATAAATAAATAAATAAACAAACCAACTAAAGAATAAAATGATAATTTGGTAAACATGTTGACAGTGGACAATCAGGCTATTATTCCATTATATATTTTGCCGTCTGTTCATAATTTGATACTTAGTTGACATAATTATCTGACTAGGATAACCAAAACATTTTTATTCTCTTCCCAGCATAAACGAATTTCTCTTGAAATGCTATGCTCTAGAATAACCAAACAGTTTCTCTTGAATGGCTATAGTCTTAGCTGCTTCTTGTTTTTATATATCCACTTACCCCTGTTACTAGTACAATCAGTGCTTTGTTCTTACAAGACACTGAATAATATCTCTAGAGATTGATATGCTGAAATGAAATAGAATATGAAACATTTACACAAAATAAAGTTAAAATGAAGAGAACGGCAACCCGAAAGAAATTGATATGGTCGATGTTATAGTTTAATATTTTTATATGCAATTAAAAGATGGAAATTTCTCTTATTTTCTCACCATTTCAGTAGCAGCTGGTTAAAAGATTGCATATTAAGTTGAATTCATATTTAAAAGGTCTTTATATAGTTTATGATATTTGTCTAATAGTTTATGTATAGAGGACTGGTTACTGCGCGGCCCTGGCAGACAGGCTCTATTCTGTCCACTGGTGTTGCGGTGGGGTCAGTGCATGGGACCCCATTTGTTCATGATAGCAGGAGAGATGGAGGCAGTGACAGTGGGAGTTTGGTTCCTCTGTGTTCGAACCTGGTGTATATGTGAGAGATATGGAGAGAGCAGGAGAGACAGAGGCAGTGACAGTGGGAGTTTGGTTCCTCTGTGTTCGGACCTGGTGTATATGTGAGAGATATGGAGAGAGCAGGAGAGACAGAGGCAGTGACAGTGGGAGTTTGGTTCCTCTGTGTTCGGACCTGGTGTATATGTGAGAGATATGGAGAGAGCAGGAGAGACGGAGGCAGTGACAGTGGGAGTTTGGTTCCTCTGTGTTCGGACCTGGTGTATATGTGAGAGATATGGAGAGAGCAGGAGAGATGGAGGCAGTGACAGTGGGAGTTTGGTTCCTCTGTGTTCGGACCTGGTGTATATGTGAGAGATATGGAGAGAGCAGGAGAGACGGAGGCAGTGACAGTGGGAGTTTGGTTCCTCTGTGTTCGGACCTGGTGTATATGTGAGAGATATGGAGAGAGCAGGAGAGACGGAGGCAGTGACAGTGGGAGTTTGGTTCCTCTGTGTTCGGACCTGGTGTATATGTGAGAGATATGGAGAGAGCAGGAGAGACAGAGGCAGTGACAGTGGGAGTTTGGTTCCTCTGTGTTCGGACCTGGTGTATATGTGAGAGATATGGAGAGAGCAGGAGAGACGGAGGCAGTGACAGTGGGAGTTTGGTTCCTCTGTGTTCGGACCTGGTTTATATGTGTATGTTTCACAGACACACACTCCTACTGAGGCAGTGTAGTTATTTATTTGTTAATGTGTTTATATCTTACAGAGAAGTGAACCAGTCTATAATCATTACCAATCACCAACACACCCAACATACTAAATAACATCCAACTCTTTTGATAGCAACCCATGTATCTATACTCTATTGTAACAACTAGGTTTTCATTAAGTGCAAAGTTGATGGAAAGTTTTGTTAATTATTAATCATTATCATTATCCTCGTCATCATTTAGAATGGGTAATGACACAAAGATTAAAGAACAAGCTTGATGGGACATACACCCAAATTCTATGTGTAGTGCTAAACAGGTCCTGGAAGCAGCATACTTCGAAAGAAGACCTATATGGGACAGGTCCTTCTTGTATCAGCTTTAGTTAGGGGAAAAAAGGATAAGATAAGATATGCTGGGCACTGCTATCGAAGCAAAGATGAGCTTGTTAGCAGTTTTCTTTTGTGGATGTCAACCCATGGACACCCTCGCATTGGGTGTCCTTAGATGACTTATATCAACCAACTGACTAAAGATGTTGGTTTGACAATCAGAGTCCTGAGAACAGTGTTGGAGGACAGGGACATCTGGAGAGGGAGAGTGGGGTTGACCTGAGCAATTCACTTGATCCAATGATGATGATGATGATGACTTTAAAATTAACAGTTTTGTATTGTAGATCAAGGGTCAATTTGAGGCAGTTTGGTACCAAAAGGGATAAAGCAATTTAGGTTGAAAATGTGCCTCTAAAATTATATTTCACAAATTTTAAAATTTGTAAACTGAGAAGGAAACAAAAGCAACAACAACAAAACAAAACAAAACAAACTGAAGCTAGCAGTTTGAAGTGCATTATTAGTGTTTTCAAAAGTTTATAAGTCTCCCACAGATTTTTTTGTGTAATTTGAAATCTAGGTCAGTAAAACAATAAAAACTTTTCAACATCATGGAAGTGACTTAAGAGTTTGGCTAATTTCCTGCACATTAGTAAGCAACTAACAGCAAAAGTGGCTAAACCAGAGTTTAAACTAGTAGCAGTATTTGGCTTTACTCAAGTTTATTAATACTTTTGGCACCAAACTTCCCCACCATTACCACCTGGTTCTACAATGTATAGTTGTTTGTTTTTAAAATGTTTATATTTATCTAAAAACAGTATCTGGCCTTACCCAGTTTAATTAACACTTTTGGTACCAAACTCCCCGTGTGTGTGTTTATGTTTTTTTTTGGTTTCGTGCAATGGCCATACTCGATAACAAGGGGGCAACCATCATATGGATGTATTTATGAATATATGTGTGTGCATGTGTGTGCGTGTGTGTGTGTACATATGTGTGTGAATGTGTGTGTGAATGTGTGTGTGAATGTGTGTGTATGTACATTTGTGTGTGTGTGTTTATGTTTTTTTGTTTTTTTTTCGTGCAATGGCTATACTCGATAACGAGGGGGCAACCATCATATGGATGTATTTATGAATATATGTGTGTGTGCGTGCGTGTGTGTGTGTGTGTGTGTGTGTGTACATATGTGTGTGAATGTGTGTGTGCATGTATATTTGTGTGTGTGTTTATGCATATATTTCCCCATATTTGCTGTTGTGTATTTTCATAATTTCCCCCAAATTCCCCAAAATTCCTCTACTGAAAGAGATTTCAATGATATGACCATAACAGAGGATCAAAGTGGGGTGAAGATATGATAAGCGTACAGCAGGGTAGTTTCTGCAACCTTGCATTAATGGAAGTGTTTATGTAGCAGTAAATTTATTCCAAACATTGTCTTGTCTGCTGAAAGTGCCTGAAACAACATAAATCTCATTGGATAAAAAACAGAATATTAACCATTAATTCTTTCATTATGATATTTCAAATGACAGACATTGCCTATATATTTTTGAAAATAATCTGGTGAGGTGGTGCAGTGGTGTAGTGGTGTAGTGGTGTAGTGGTGGTGTGGTGTAGTGGTGTAGTTGTGTAGGGGTGTAGTGGTGTAATGGTGGTGTAGTGGGGTAGTTGTTTGAAAATAATCAAGAACGTGAAAGGATTTACTAAAATAACTAATTTTCTCATTATAAAGCTGGTGTTTGGAGCATAACTTAACAAAGTTTCATCATCATCATCGTCGTTGATTTTATGTCCGTTTTTCCATGCTTGCATGGGTTCGACAGGTCCTTCTCAACGTGGCATCTCTCCACTCAGAGAACTCACAACCTCTGCTCAGGTCTGTCTTGGTCTACCTCTACCTCACCTTCCTTCCATCACTGACCATATTACCCCAGTCACTTTCATCCTTCCTCAACACATGACCAAACCATCTCATTCTATTTTTCTTCAAAACACCCATCACTGGCTATTTTCCAATCAATATCTGCAATTCATTGTTCGTAGCAATATCTAAAGAAGAATTTGCAGTTTATATTTGTTTTAGGGAAAACAATAATATCTGGGTGTGTTGTTTTAATTTTCTCTATCAAAATATTGAATAATTCATCTTAAGCCAAAAGATTTTTATCTTATTAAATATAAGCATCCTCCCATATTGTTTGATATTTGGCATTCATTGAGAAAATATATTTATCAAAATAATTAAAGTATATAATTTATCAACAAAATACATTTTAAATTAAACTTAGACAACTTTTTATGGCTTTTACATAGAAATAAATTTTCAGTCTTCATTTATATCCATAACATGAGAAGCACTTTGGTGATGACACCACAATATAATGCTCCCAGTACACTCTGTAAAGTGGTAGTGCTGGGGTCATGATAAAATGTAACAGGAATTAGAAGAGAAGTGTTGGAGAAGCTATACTAGCAATGACAATCCTATAATGACACTCGAAAATTGTTTTATTGTACAAGAGACAGCAAAATTCAACATTAATATTCAATGTTTGAATTAAATTTCATGTTTTTAAAACAAATTAGGTTCTCTTTGAATTCTGTTTATTTTGAAACAAACGGATGGTGGTGGTGGTGGTGGTTGTTTTGGTGGTGGTGATGGTGGTGGTGGTGGTGATGGTGGTTGTTTTGGTGGTGGTAATGGTTGTGGTTGTTTTGGTGGTGGTGGTGGTGGTTGTTTTGGTGGTGGTGATGGTGGTGGTGGTGGTGATGGTGGTTGTTTTGGTGGTGGTGATGGTTGTGGTTGTTTTGGTGGTGGTGGTGGTGGTTGTTTTGGTGGTGGTGATGGTGGTGGTTGTTTTGGTGGTGGTGATGGTGGTGGTGGTGGTGATGTTGATGGTGGCGGTGGTGGTGATGTTGATGGTGGTTGTTTTGGTGGTGGTGATGGACTGGGTGCTTTTTGTTGTGACACCTACATGACCACTTTACAGTGTGGACTGGGTGCTTTTGTTGTGACACCTACATGACTAGTTTACAGTGTGGACTGGATGTTTTTTGTTGTGACACCTACATGACCAGTTTACAGTGTGGACTGGGTACTTTTTGTTGTGACACCTACATGACCACTTTACAGTGTGGACTGGGTATTTTTTGTTGTGACACCTACATGACCACTTTACAGTGTGGACTGGGTATTTTTTGTTGTGACACCTACATGACCACTTTACAGTGTGGACTGGGTGCTTTTTGTTGTGACACCTACATGACCACTTTACAGCGTGGACTGGGTACTTTTTGTTGTGATACCTACATGACCAGTTTACAGTGTGGACTGGGTGCTTTTGTTGTGACACCTACATGACCACTTTACAGTGTGGACTGGGTACTTTTTGTTGTGACACCTACATGACCAGTTTACAGTGTGGACTGGGTGCTTTTGTTGTGACACCTACATGACCAGTTTACAGTGTGGACTGGATGTTTTTTGTTGTGACACCTACATGACCACTTTACAGTGTGGACTGGGTGCTTTTTGTCGTGGCACCTACATGACCACTTTACAGTGTGGACTGGATACTTTTTGTTGTGACACCTACATGACCACTTTACAGTGTGGACTGGGTGCTTTTTGTTGTGACACCTACATGACCACTTTACAGTGTGGACTGGGTGTTTTTTGTTGTGACACCTACATGACCACTTTACAGTGTGGACTGGGTGCTTTTTGTTGTGACACCTACATGACCACTTTACAGTGTGGACTGGGTGTTTTTTGTTGTGACACCTACATGACCACTTTACAGTGTGACTGGATACTTTTTGTTGTGACACCTACATGACCAGTTTACAGTGTGGACTGGGTACTTTTTGTTGTGACACCTACATGACCAGTTTACAGTGTGGACTGGGTGCTTTTGTTGTGACACCTACATGACCACTTTACAGTGTGGACTGGGTGCTTTTGTTGTGACACCTACATGACCACTTTACAGTGTGGACTGGGTACTTTTGTTGTGACACCTACAAGACCAGTTTACAGTGTGGACTGGGTGCTTTTGTTGTGACACCTACATGACCACTTTACAGCGTGGACTGGATGCTTTTTTAGCGTGGTGCCTACAGTTCTACTTGTGCTGATGAGTGGCCTAGTGGTAAGGGTGTTGGACTTATGGTGATAATGTCATAGGTTCGGGGCCTGGGATGGGTTGTGTGTTGTGTTCTTCAGCAACACATTTAATTTCATGTTGCTCCAGTATTCTCAGACATTCAAATAATGACAATGCTGCCTGTCCATCATTGTTTCTTTGGTCTGATCTGATGATCAGCTCCTTTCTTTTCCTTTTTTTTAAAACTGGTTTCTGATTTAGGCACAAGGCCAACAATTTTCAGGGAGGTAAAAATCAATTAAATCAACCCTCGTGTATTACTGGTACTTTATCTTATCGACTCTGTAAAGATGAAAGGCAAAGCTAACCTAGACATGGTTTTGAACTCAGTTAGGGCTCATTAATAAGAACTGACTACATAATATTTAAAATTTTATTTTATAATATTTTGTATATCAATTCATATATAGTCATTGAGGAGGTCACAGATTGGTGTGTTGAAAGAGCTTTGACGGAAGAATAAAGATAAAGTGAAAGTTTTATGGTGTGTATGTTCAATTGGCAAAATGACTATCCCCAATTATAACAAAATTCATATATAATTTCTCAGTAATTTAATCTAATTGATTAATTAATTAATTTATTTATTTATTGGTCTCTTTTTTTAAAATCTATTTCAGGTAATTGCACTGAAACTGCCCATAGCCTCAATGTTGCAGCTAGGACATCTGAAAATGGTAGTGATATTGACTGTGGAGAAAAACATGTGATTTTCATTAAAGAAGTTGAACCTAATGACAGTTTATTGGAAGCAGTTCAACAACTGTGTGTCACCAATCATACATGTGACATTACATCAGAATATGGACAACTCTTTATAGTGTACTATTGTGTCAATGGTTAGTTGTTTATCACCTTATATACATACACATACTGGCACACACACACACACACATATATATATATACATACATATATATATCATTGTCATCATTTTACATCCGCTTTTCCCTGCTTGCATGGGTGGGATGGGTCCTATTCAGCAAAGCATCTCTCCACTTGTCACGGTCCTTCGTCATTTCCTCTGTGAGTGTCAGCGATCTGAAGTCAGCCCTCACCACCTCCGCCCATGTTTTTCGTGGTCTTCCTCTACTGCGTCTTCCTCCGGGATTTCTTGGCACTTCTTTACCCATCCTCCATGTATACACACACACACGCATATGCATATATTTATATACACACACACACACACATATACATACATATACACACAATTGCAGGCCTTGTGATTAAATCAGAAACCATCATTATCATTATTATTATTATTATTGTTCTTTGAATCTGTCATTGATGTTATTTAACTGGAAATTTTGTTCAAATGAAACATCAAGCCACTAACTGCAGCCTCAGATATTCAGGACGTATTGGAGGGTTCTTGCTGTTCCCAGCAAGCATGCCTTTTGAAGTGTTCCAAAAAGCGGGGCTGGACTAATCTTCTTTAACCATCCTTGCAAACTCTTTGAGATAGTACCTAGTGCTCCTATGACAATCGGGACGATTCTGACTTCATGGCAGTTCCAAATCCTTTTTACCTCCCACTTTAAGTCCTGGTATCGCTTAATTTTCTCCCTCTCCTTCTCTTGCACTCTCGTGTCAAATGAGCAGGCTACATCCACAATCAGGCGCAATCTTTTTTCCTTGTCCAAAACCATCAGGTCAGGCCTATTGTGTTCCAGTTTCTTGTCCGTCTGTATCCTAAAATCCCATTATTATTATTATATCCCACCCCCGCCGAGGTTGACTTTGCTTTTCATCCTTACGGGGTCGATAAAATAAAGTACCTGTAATGCACTGGGTAATTGCTGGCCTTGTGCCTAAAGTAGAAACAATTATTATTATATCCCGCCGAGGTTTACTTTGCCTTTCATTCTTACGGGATCGATAAAATAAAGTACCAGTAATGCACTGGGTAATTGCTGGCCTTGTGCCTAAAGTAGAAACAATTATTATTATTATTATTGTTATTATATGTTTTATATTTCAGAATCTTTAATTGAGGACTGTAAAGAAATTCAGGATAAGGACATACTGATAAAGAAATACAATAAAGTCCAATGCTATAAGTACACAACCAATAAATTAAAGAGCAATATATTCCCATGTACTTTTATCCCAACTAATTTACCCAATAATCGATGGTTAATACTTCAGAACCAAAGAATGATTATAAAGAGGTGCAAGAACTGTAGTATACAAATGAGAACTTTTTACCATTATAACATTCCAAACAATGACAAGGCCCTCCAGCAGCGTTTTATGGAAGAAATTTCGTACAACTGTAAAGACGTTGTCTGGTTCTTACATTTTAGTAAGTACATAACATTTGTTTTTTCTTTTGTTATTTATTTATTTCATTACTTACCGATCATCACCATTATCATCATCATCATCGTCATCATAATCATCATCATCATCATTGTCATCACCATCATTGTCATTATCACTATCAAGAGGTGAGAGAATTCTGGCCATATCTGACCAGAATTCTCTCACCTTTTTCTGTTCAAACCAGCCATAACCGGCTACTCATACTGATGTTAAGGTATTGTTCTCAAAATAAATAATATCAAAATCTCATAGATTCGATATTATGTGAGATAATTATGTGAGGTAAAGCCTTTACCATGAAAATACAATAGTATATATAGAGTAATGTCAATGCTAAAGAGTTCATATTTTTTTCCAACCCTTCTTTTTTCTGTTTTTTTTCTCTCTTCCTGTTTAATAATTTAACCCTTTTTAAAAAAAGTATTTTCATTTTCCTATACTTCTATTTGATCATAAAACTCAATATGTAACTTCATTTAATCTATTTTTCCTTTTATATTTGGCTTCATTTCAAAGATTCTGATGACTGTGATGGAATTTTTGAAGAATTCTTTTTGACATCCAAAAAATTCAATAATTCTAAAAGACTTGAAAATGAAACAGTTGCAGAAAATATTACAGGTATCTACACTAAAGAAGTTGAAACGGTTTCTCATTCTATTGACACCACTTCCTTGTTGCCTTTTCAAGAATTGTCTTCCCATGATTTTCTCAACAACGTTGATAAAAGGATGTTTCCACGAGGTAAGATGGGGACTCTTGTAAATGCTATGGTAATATATATTATTCCTTACTGCTGCCCCCAGCTAAATTAATCACGATGCTTGCCTCTATATCATCATCATCATCATCATCATCATCATCATCATCCTTTTACGTCTGCTTTTCCCTGCTTGCAAGGGTGAGACGGGAACTGACTGTGGCTTGATTTCTACAGCTGGATGCCCTTCCTAACACCAACCTCATTTACAGTGAGTGCTGGGTGCTTTTTTTTCCGTGGCACCTACACGTCCACTTTACAGTGAGTGCTGGGTGCTTTTTTGCCGTGGCACCTCCACGACCACTTTGCACTGGAATGATAGGGATCCCCAGTCCCTATCATCTCATTTCTACAGCTGAGTAAACTGGAGCAATGGGAAATAAAGTATCTTGCTCAAGGAAACAACACATCACCCGGTCTGAGAATTGAACTCACAACCTATCGGCTGCAAGGCCAATGCTCTAACCACTAAGCCATATATATATATATATATATATATATCATCGTTTAATTTTCTACACTAGCATGGGTTAGACTCTCTCTCTCCCTCTCTCTCTCTTTCCTTTTCTCTCTCTCTCTCCCTATATATATATATATATATACAAGCGAGACATGGTCACCCGACCAATCTTGACTCAAATAGGACAATTCCCGTCTAACCCATGCTAGTGTGGAAGATAGACGTTAAACGATGATGATGACGATGATGCTGATTATATATACATCTATCTATCTATCTAGGGCGGGTAAAATTCCCGAGATCCATGGACGAGTTCTCTCCAGCGGTCTCTGTCCCTCATCATCGCTGCCATGTCCTACGTCTCCAACAGACCAGTGTCTGTCCTTAGGGCATCAACATACGTTAACCTTGGTCTTCCTCTTCTAGTGTGTCCATGCAGGGGCTCCCACAGGAGCACTGAGTACAGTGTCAACTCTGGATGTCGGTGAGCATGTCCAGCTAACCTCAGTCTCCTCTGTGTCACTTTTGAGCTGACTCTTGGGAGGCTCCCGTACACACACACACATATATATATATATATATAGATAGATAGATAGATAGATAGATAAGTTTATCCCGGGTTCAATCGGGGGTAACCACAGTAAGTAAGGTACTCAATACAAATCAGAGTATAAATATTTAATATAGAAAAGGCTTCTACAGGACTAGAACTGTTTAATTCAGGAGAAATCATCAGGAAGCCCTGGGGCAATTACTCACTAGTTATGTGGGCAACAGTGAGTAAGAGAAAGGATAGATAGAAATGTGACTTTCATTTGAAATATTATAATGAAAGGTTTAAAGAGTAAAGATTTCTTCAGAGGTTATCAGTGGGAAATCAAAACTTTCATTCCTCTGACGTTTATAAAATAATTTCCACTGGGATTCAATTAACTCTTAACATCCTGTATTGCATGAAACTATATCAGTTAGGAATTCTTGAGAAGTATAAAACAGCAGTATGATTGCTTCACATTAAACATTAATCTCTTTACTCTAATAATTGTTTCTACTTTAGGCACAAGGCCAGCAATTCACCAGTTCATTACTGGTACTTTATTTTATCGACCCCGTAAGGATGAAAAATAAAGTACTAGTAATGAACTGAGTAATTGCTGGCCTTGTGCCTAAAGTAGAAACAATTATTAGAGTAAAGACATTAATGTTTAATGTGAAGCAATGTTTAATGTGAAGCAATGTTTAATGTGAAGCAATGTTTAATGTGAAGCAATGTTTAATGTGAAGCAATGTTTAATGTGAAGCAATGTTTAATGTGAAGCAATCATACTGTCTTTACTCTAATAATGCAAATGTTTATAGTCATCTGTCCACAAGTGAAGATACTATCTATCTAGGGCGGGTAAAATTCCCGAGATCCATGGACGAGTTCTCTCCAGCGGTCTCTGCCCCTCATCATCGCTGCCATGTCCTGCGTCTCCAACAGACCAGTGTCTGCCCCTAGGGCATCAACATATGTCAACCTCGGTCTCCCTCTTCTAGTGTGTCCATGTAGGGGCTCCCACAGGAGCACTGAGTACAGTGTCAACTCTGGATGTCGGTGAGCATGTCCAGCTAACCTCAGTCTCCTCTGTATATACAATAGTATATATAGAGTAATGTAAATGGTAAAGGGTTAACAGTTGTTCTAGAATTGAGTTTTCTTATTTTTATTTGTATTTTTATTTTGTTCGTTTGTTTGTTATTTTTTTATGTTTTTCTTTTTACATTTTGTTTTTCCAGAAGTTGTAAATTATTTAACAATTGGTATTGCTGGTGGGCTTACTCTTATAACTTTGACTGTGTGTCTTATAGTCATCTTGAGGAGGTGAGTACCACCACCTTCTTCTTCTTCTTCTTCTTCTTCTTCTTCTTCTTCTTCTTCTTCTTCTTCTTCTTCTATGTGTGTGTAGGTGTGTGTATGTTTATTGGGTGCACAAACTTGTGTGTGTGTGTGCATGTACATGGGTGTGCATGTGCAAGTGTGTGTATGTGCACATGTATATACATGTGTGTGCATGTGCTTGTGTGTGTGTGCATGTGCAAGTGTGTGTGTGTGTGTGTGCATATGTGTATACATGTGCTTGTGTGCATGTGCAAATGTGTGTGTGTGTGCATATGTGTATACATGTGCTTGTGTGCATGTGCAAGTGTGTGTGTGTGTGCATATGTGTATACATGTGCTTGTGTGCATGTGCAAGTGTGTGTGTGTGTGCATATGTGTATACATGTGCTTGTGTGCATGTGCAAGTGTGTGTGTGTGTGCATATGTGTATACATGTGCTTGTGTGCATGTGCAAGTGTGTATGTGTGTGCATATTGATATTTTAAAAAAACTTTCTTCAATTTCTATGTATTTCTCAGATCCAAGCAGAAGTCTGTGGGAGCTTCCCCACCCCCAGGAAACGGTTTATATGGATGTACTCATCTCCCAGAGGATTTGGATCCCACTTCACCTGAGGAAGAGAATACTTATTTTACTGTTGAAGCTGATGATGACAATAATCTTCAGAAAAAAGTCGAAGAAAACACTTACAATTCTATTGATGAAGTGAAAGGGTCAAGCCCAGGGCCTGTTGTAGAACGGTACAGTAAATTAAAGAGCCCCAGGACAATGCTAGAGAAAACTCCATCGTTTACAATTAAGAACAGTTATGACCAGATTGTTGAAGAAATGGTTCAAGGTAGAATAAATTCCAACAGTTCTAGTTTGAAGAAAGGAAAGCAGAATGGTTCTTTGAGAAAAACAGGTAGCTTTCATCGACAGACTTCAAAAGATTCAAAAACACAACCAGATCCTGCAGAGGTTGCAGAATATAACGAGATGCCATGTTATCAAAGCTCTTCTCTTTCCCCGGAATACTATGACCGTGCTCTTCCTGTAGAACCAACAGCACCTCCTTTAATAGAGAGTGACAGTGCCTCAGAGCCTGAAGCGATTTATGAGAGAGTGGATGATTTACTCAATGCTAATGAAGATGGGAAGAGCATTTATGAAACTGTCACGGAAGAACCACATGAAACCAAAAGTCAGTATTCCACACTTCCAAGACAAACAGAGGATCAAGTTAGTGAAAATTACACACCAAACAGTTCTTTAAAACTAAACAAAAGCCACTCACTTGCTAATGGTAACCTTCCGCCACCAAGAATTTATGACCATATCTGTGACCAATGGAATGACACAGATACTTCACTTCTTTCCATTCCATCAGATGGATATGTATTTACTCATATAGAAGATGATAATAATACACTAAAGTCATGTGCCTCTTAGGATAATGTTTACAACCTTCAAAACCAGCAAACATTGACAATCATTAATATTTGATGATTAATTATTATTATTATTATTATTGCAGTGGATTGGCAGAATCGGTAGAGAGTTGGACACTATGCTGTGCAGCATAGAGTTATGACCCTTTACGTTCTGAGTTCAAATCCGCTGAGGTTAACTTTGACTTTGCCTTTCATCCTTACAGGGTCCATAAAATAAACTACCTGTAATGTACTGGGCTCAATTTAATCGGTTTTCCCCTCCACCCAAAATTGCTGGCCTTGTGCCTATATAACAAACTATTGTTATTTGGGTAATTGCTGGCCTTGTGCCAAAAGTAGAAACAATTATTATTATTATTATTATTATTATTATTATTTTGGGGTGGGATATATTTTGTTATATTTAATGCTTATAATATCATTTTGTAAAATTCCCTTTGCATATATATATATTTTTTTTTCTCACAAAACCTCTTAATTTAATTCTATATCAAAATCAAATTGATGAAGTTAATTCAACTGATTCTTGATAAATATTTCTTTTTAAAGAGATGCAATTTTATAAATACTAAATTCATTTTTTAATGAAAATACTTCTTTTACATTTATATAAATTACAATATGTAATATATTTTGTCATATTACTGAATATGTCATATTGACAGACCCCATAATTTGGTATATTAAAAACACCATTTTGTACTAAACATGTTTTTTCTTTATAAAAATTAATGACTTCGGTTTTTTATTTATTGTACTCTATCATCTTATTTGTTCAAATTTTTAACCCATTAGCATTTATATTATTCTATATATACTATTGTATTTTCACAGTAAAGGCTTTATCTCACATAATATCTCACATAATATTGAAGCTATGAGATTTTGATGTTATTTATTTTGAGAACAATACCTTAACATCAGTATGAGTGGCCAGTTACAGCCAATTTGATCAGAAAGAGGCAAGAGAATTCTGGCAGGATACAGCTGGTTTAACCTTTTAGCATTTATATTACTCTATATATACTATTGTATTTTCATGGTAAAGGCTTTATCTTACATAATTATCTCACATAATATCGAATCTATGAGATTTTGATGTTAATTATTTTGAGAACACTACCTTAACACCATGAGTGACCAGTTATATCCGGTTTGAAAAGAAAGAGGTGAGAGAATTCTGGCTGGATATGGCCGGTTTAAATGCTAAAGGATTAAGTTGGTGTTTGGAATATAACTTAACAAAGGTAGATAGATATAAATACTTAAAAAAGGAACAGAACCAACAGTTGTTTCAGGCAGTTTTGTACCCAAAGTGTTAGGGAGAAAAACAAGATGGAAGCTATGGCTTTTCTAACATATGGCATGTTGTTGTTGTTGTTACTGTTGTTGTTGTATTGTGTTGTTGTTGTTACTGTTGTTGTTGTATTGTGTTGTTGTTGTTACTGTTGTTGTTGTTGTTACTGTTGTTGTTGTATTGTGTTGTTGTTGTTGTTACTGTTGTTGTTGGCTTTATGAATGAAAGTATCAAATGTTTATATAAAGCATATGACTGGTATAGTAGTGGAGGGGGTGGGGTAGAACTACTGGGGAAGTGGTGGTGGTGGTGGTGGGGAGAATCACTGGTGTGGTGGTGGGGTGGGGGGGTTAGAACGACTGGGGCAGTGGTGGTGGTGGTGGTGGTGAGGGAGAGACAGAAAGGTTTTAGAATAATATTACACTCAGCAGTTTTGGTGGAGGAGAGACTAGAATGAGAGCGGGGGGGGGGGTACGATGGGGGATGAGTGAGGGGAGAGGGTACAGAATGCGAGTCGGATGAGGTGGGGGGTAGGTGAGAGTATGAGGGGCTATAGAATGGGAGTGCTGGATGGTGGATGGGAGGGGGCTGGTTGAGGGTTTGAGGTGGGTAATAGAATGGTAGGGGGTAGGGGTAGTTGAGGTGGGTAATAGAATGGGAGGGGGTAAGGGTGGGTGAGGGAATGGGGTGGGTAATATAATGGGAGCGATGGTGGAGGTAGATGGACCAGAGGTGGGGATGTGTAAGTTAAACAGATCTAATCAGGGTGTCTGTTAAAAGAGTGAATAAGAGAGAGAAATCAATGACTTGGGTAGTTATGGGTTAGAAAACAGTGGAATAGTGGGCTTCTGGGGTAGATTTATAGCAGACATGGGCAACCTGCGGCCCGCAAAGCTTTCTGAATGGCTTGCCTAAGTCACCTAAGTGAAATCTTTCTGATTTTTTTTACCCCAACTTTTCAACAGAGTACTCAATACTTGGGGTAGTAGAGTATAGTAATATATATTCTAGACTGGAACTAGCTGTTGAAACGGCAAGAGCTCAGCTGTCGGGTCTTATATATATATATCAAGATAAATTAACGGAGCCATAGACTCTCGTTATTCCCTGTAAATTATGTGCTCAAAGGAAAAGGTGTCTGTGTGTACACATAACACAATAATTGTTTCTTCATTTGGCACAAGGCCAGCAATTTGAATGGTAGAGGAGAAACTCGATTAAATCAACTCCAAAGTGTTCTTTATTTAATTCACTTCATAAGTATGAAAGGCAAAAGCTTAACTTCAGCGTGATTCGAACTCAGAACATAAAGTAACATAACTAAAAGCGGTAAAGCACATTGTGTGATGCTCTACCAATTACTGCCTATCAACTGTCCTTTAGAATATAGAACAGACATGGTCAACCTGCGGCTCACGAAGCTTTCTGAATGGCTCACCTAAGTCACCTAAGTGAAATCTTTCTGATTTTTTTTACCCCAACTTTTCAGTCGTAATTTATCTTTCTATCATTTTTACGATCGAGGAAAACGTGTACGAATTCTGAAGAAACAAATCAAAACAACCCGAGTTACCGCCCTTTTTTTTATGTGGGCACAAATGTAAATTAACTCTTGGTGCCCGCCTGATGATGAGTCATATCTCATGCGGACCGTTTCTTGAAAAAGGTTGCCCATGCTTGATTTATAGAGACATAGGGGACATTACAAGTACTGTAGAGTATCTGGAACAGATTGACTGAAATTGGAAGATCTTGAGGTCCCACAAGGGTGTAACTAAATGGTAAAGAGTCACTGTTGTTTTGTTATGGTTATTATTTTTGTGTGTTTTTTTGTTGGACTCTTTTCTATTTTCTTTGTTTCGGTTTTTGTTTCCTTTTGGAAGCAGAAATACAATTGTTGGAGTGAAAACTAAAACTATCAGTGAAAATAAAAATTCAAAGTAAAAATGTGAAAATGGTATTTTCATTTTTCCCATGAAATGATATTGGGGGAGGGGATAAAAAGGAAATATGTTAGAGTAAGTGAATATGATTCAGTTAAAATATATTATAGATTTAATATAGATGTAATATATATATATACACATACATTATACAGAGGAAAATGCGAAGTTGAAGATGTTAGGGTCCTTTATTAATTGAGCTGTTATAACATATTTCCATGGCAATAGATATCATGATTTCTTCAGACAGCAAAAATTGGTTAAAAGGGAGCGGACACTCAGAGCAAAAACACACACTTTTTTAGTCGCTCCCTTCCACATAAAATTGCACCGGAAATGTTACCTTTTAACCACTGATGATGTCACATGTGTGGCGAAAGAACTTTGATAGACTATATATATATATATATATATTTATATCTGTATTTTTAACCGTTGGTCAATCAATGATAAACATTAATAGATAAAATAAAATAACTATGGAGATATAAAAGATACAGAAGCGAAAACTAACCCAAACCAAACAGTGAGTGTGTTCTGTTATTATTTCTGGCAATATTATAACAACAATATGACCCTCCCCAAATATAACTATATTTGTTTCGACACACGATTCCATATAAAAAACCTTGCAAAACAAATATATATATATATATAACAAAGGAATTGTGGTAAGGAACCAGATGGACCATAACGCACCAGAGTACTCAATACTTAGGGTAGTAGAGTGGGAAATAGGAAAAAGTATGACCCCGATGGCAGAGCTCAAGCCGTAATAGCCATCGAAATGGGTTGAGCTCTGCCGTCGGGGGTCATACTTTTTCCTATATATATATATATATATATATATACAAGCCGAAGCTGAAGCATATAGACAATATGCCCCCACTGCAAAGTGGTCGTGGAGGCGCCACGGCAAAAGAGCACCCAGCACTCACTGTAAATGAGGTGGGTGTTAGGAAGGGCATCCAGCTGTAGAAATCAAGCCAGAATCAGTTCCAGTATGAGCAAGACAAGGTCAGCCGACCGGACACTGCCCACAACAGGACCACCCGTCTAACCCATGCTAGCATGGAAGCACGGACGTAAAACGGTGATGATGATGATGATATACACACACACACAGACAAACATCTAGTCCACATATTTCTACTATATATTTTCTTCTACTCTAATAAAGTCCTCCATTTTGACTCTTCACTTGAAATCTTTACTGTCCTTCCCAGTCTCCTCCTCTTTCATTCCATCCCAATATAATTCCTCTCACATAAAACTTGTCTCTGCTTTCTCCATCAACAGATTATTTCGTCCCCTTTCTCCAACAATTCTCCATTTTATCCCCTCCCTCCTCGTCTCTTCCTCTTCCCTCTCCTTCACCCCTCTTCTCCTCTCCCTCTCCCTCTCTCCCTCCATCTCCACCCCTTCCCTCTCCATCTCCCCCTCTACCACTCCATCCCACCTCCCCTTCCGTCCTCTCCCCTATCTCTTCCCCCTCCCTCTTTAGATTACATACCTCCAGCTGACCAAACTTTACAATATTGAATTGCAAATATTTTGTTTTGTTTTGTTTTGTTTTGTTTTATGACACTTTCTTTAAACTCCTTTTCTTTTCTACTTCTTTGGAACAGAATAAGACTAGACCCCCACCCCTCCACCACTACCACCACCACCACCACCACCGCCACCACTACTTCCACCACCATTGCCACAAAACACCACCAATACCAACACCACCACCACCACTACCACCACCAACAACACCAACACCACCACCAATACCACTACCACCACCACCACCACCACCACCACCACTGCCACCACCAACCCACACCACCACCACCACCACCACCACCACCACTTCAGGTTTGATCTAAGGCAGATAGTTGTTTAGATATAAATCACCATTGAAAATAATTACTGAGAAATCTAAAACCATGTCATGTTTTCCTGTGAACATAAATGTTTCTTTTTAATTATTGTTGTATATAAAGAGTATAAGAAGAATAACATTTAGCTTTAGTATTGGAAGATGAAGGAACAATTTGATAAGTTAGCTGTAGTACTAACACAGTGTGTAATGATTCTGTATAGAGACTTATAGGAAAACATATACAATATGTTTATGCATAATAAATATATAAATCTTATGGGTATTTTAACCCTTTAGTATTTAAACTGGCCATATCCAGCCAGAATTCTCTCACCTCTTTCTGTTCAAACCAGCCATATCCAGCCAGAATTCTCTCACCTCTTTCTGTTCAAACCAGCCAAATCCAGCCAGAATTCTCTCACCTCTTTCTGGTCAAAATGGCTGTAACTAGCCACTCAAACTGATGTTAAGGTATTTTTCTCAAAATAAATAATATCAAAATCTCATAGATTCAATATTATGTGAGATATTATGTGAGGTAAAGCCCTTGCCACAGAAATACAATAGTATATATAGAGTAATGTAAATGCTAAAGGTTGGAGGGATTTAATAATACATACAACTAACTTTCTCATTATTAAACTGATGTTTGGAACATAACTTAACAAAGGTTCTTACATAAAATCATAATGGAAAATGTTTAGATAAACTTGTTGGTGTTAGGAAGGGCAATCCAGCCGTAGAAACTGAGCCAAATCAGTTCTGTGTGAGAAAATCAGAGTCCCCCGACCTGATCCCTCACAAAAAGACATCCCGTCCTACCCATACTAGCATGGAAGATGGATGATATTAAACGATGATGATGATGATGAGGATGATCACTTTAAAACAAACAGGAGTTTGTGATAGAATAAGGGGTAGTTTCAGGCAGTTTGGTATCAAAAGGGTTAATATTTACAGATGTTTTCCATTATGAGATATCTTTCAACAGAACTCTATTTAATGCTTTTTTACTCAAGTAAACTTGTCAAATAGTATTTTATTTATTATTTCATTTCATTGCCAACTTATTTTTTATTATATTTATCACATAGCCCAAGGGAATGGTACAGTTTAGTCTCCTATAAAAACCCCATTTATTCTCTCACCTCACTCCAACACCCTGTTGTTTTCAGTTCTATTAAAAGGAAAATCTATTATACCCAAGACTTGCCCAAATATCTCTCTAGAAATCTCTTGTATAATATCCAATGTTAGTCCTCCTTCTTTCTCTAGTTTAAACCTTTTGTTGACATATTTCTAATGAAAGACACTTTGAAAATAATCAAGAATTTGGAGGGATTTAATAATATAACCAACTTTCTCATTATTAATCTGGTGTTTGGAACATAACTTAACAAAGGGTCTTACATTACTATATTTGTAATGAAAGACACAGCATACAGTTTTCAAATATCTTTCAAAATAATCAAGAATTTACAATGATTATAAGTATAACCAACTCTCTCATTATTAAGCTGGTGTTTGGAACATAACTTAACAAAGATTTCAACATAAAATTACAATAAAAGGTTGCAGATAAATATAAAATCTTTAATTCTTTTGTTACTATATTTTTAATGAAAGACACTGCATATAGGTTTCAAATGACTTGGAAAATAATCAAGAAATTAGATTATAAATATAACTAACTTTC
>OZ024752.1:46282026-46294526 GCA_964016885.1 Eledone cirrhosa | reverse complement strand
ACTGCAGAGGATGTACACATTTCTCTCTCATTCGAACACGGTTAAAGTCTGTAAATTTGAAATATTATATACGAAGCATAGCGATAGATTGTTCCAGAAATACTCAACAAGACACGAAAAGTTCTTCAATACGTCCTGATTACGATTTGGATTATCTTAGTAATCCTGACAAGGCTTCGGAAATAAAAGAAAATATACGGAATCGGAAAGGAATAGGGGATATAGATGCTGTTCAGAGACTATGGAAAGATGTAAATATATGTTTATATTTTCTTTGATGCAAACAATTTATTTATATAAAGATATATCCAACGACAAAAATCAAAAACAAAAAAATTATTGACAAACCGGTGTGAATTGAAAAATTACATCACGGTATTATTTGTTCCGTCTGTGGTCTTTCGTTTTAAGTAGACATTAGATATCATTAATTTTCGGCAATCAGGTATACTTAGATATTTATTTTATTTATTTTATTACCTGGTTGCTCTTCATTTAGCGATTCCCGGACATTCAGTGATTCTAATGTCTAGGTTTACTTAAAACGAAAGAACGTAAACCACAGTTATTTTTCTATCTGAGAAATATAGTGAACCAGTGATTAACCCGTTTAGAAATAGCAGCTAAATGCTCTAAATTATCACACGTATGTTAACATACATGTGATAAAAATATATTTCCAGTCATATATTATATATCATCATCATCGTTTAACGTCTGTCTTTCACGCTAGCATGGGTTAGACGGGAGTTGTCCCACTTGAGGCAAGATTGGTCGGGTGACCCCGTTGGTAACTTGTTACCAACGACGCTATTAACTCACAAAATTCGTGGTATAACCTAAATATAGATTAACCCTGTGTGAAGGTTATCTAAAAAAAAAAAGGTTATATCTGGTTAAGAAACCAGATGTAACCTTTTGAGGATCCTACTAAAGTAAAGATTTAAGTTGTATCACAATATAAACAAAAGTAGTTCTAGTCGTGTTTAATTTCTTTTTATAACTTGATTATTTTAAAATGTATGCACGAGAAATCAAAGTAAATGATCTCATTGCCGTCATAATTATCATTTTTATTTTATGTTCGCTTTCCACGCTGACATGGGCTGGCCTAGTTGATACTGTCCGAGACCAAGCAAGTCGGAACGACATCTTGCTCATCGTGTTCCATATTTAGCTTGATTTATACGGCTAGATGACCTTCTTAATGCCAATCACCTTATACAGAGTACTGGCTGCTTGTTTTCGTAGCACCAGCACTACTACTTTACAAAGTGGACTGGATGTATTTTATCATAGCACCAATACTACCACTTTACAGAGTGTACTGGGTGTATTTTATGATGACACCAGCACTATAACTTTATACAGAGTGTACTGGGTATATTTTGTGACATCAGCACTACTACTTTACAGAGTGTACTGGGTACATGTCATTGTGGCACCAACACAACCATTTTGCAGAGTGTACTGGGTATATTTTATTGTGGCACCAATACTAAGGAGTCTGTTATGTCTTTGACACAACTAAAGATTAAGTTTGTTTAATCTGTTGTAGGTATCAAATGAAGTTAATCCTGACAAGAAGCAAGAACTTATTGATAAATTAAATTCAGTAAGTGCAGATATTCCCAACAGAATTCATCCATTAGCACCAATTGGAGATGAATCTTGTAATCGTGTTGTCAAGACTATTGGTAAAAAAACAGTTCATGCTGAGAAACTAAAGAGTGTTGTTGAACTTGGAGAGAAAGCAGGATGGCTCCGTACAGCCAATGTTGGTATCACCACTGGTCAACGAACTTACTATTTTCTAGATCAACTTGCCCGGCTGGAACTAGCCCTGATAAATTTCTGCCTTGATAAACTCCGTTTAGAAGGATTCCAGTTGGTGTCTGTTCCTGAGATTTTAAAACCAGAAATTATTGAAGGTATTATATTTTTTTCAAAATACATAAAGTTTCCCATTTTATGCTAAAGTTTAATCACTTATTCATTTTAGTGTGGAGTTTTGTAAAACTCCCTCTAAATTTCGTTATTATGCTATTTTATTTTTAAAGCATTTTTCCGATATTTATATTTTTAACATCAGAGATTCAGAATGAATTTTTAACTGGAAAAAAAAAATGTTTTTAAATCATAAACTTATTCAAATGGAGACCCCTTTCTACCTTATGGGGGTTGGGACGATAAGTATGATATATCTTATATTTTTGTTTATTTTATGCAGGATGTGGTTTCAAAACAACTGGAGAAAGAACACAGATTTACAAACTTGATGCAAAGCACCATGGATCAGCCTGTTTATCAGGTACCTCTGAGATGGCTCTTGCAGGGTATTTACAAAACCAAGCTTTTACAATTCAAGATCTACCCAGAAAGTTAACTGCTGTAAGTCGGTGTCATCGGGCCGAGGTTTCGGAACTTGAAGAAGAGAAAGGAATATATAGAGTTCACAGCTTTACAAAAGTCGAAATGTTTGCAGTTGTGGCACAGGAAACAGGGAAGGAAAGTGATAATTTACTTCAAGAATTCGTCAACCTTCAAACTGACATTTACCAAAATTTAGGTTTGCATTGTAGACTCTTAGATATGGCAAGTCAAGAACTTGGAGCCCCTGCCTGTAGAAAGTTTGACTACGAAGCTTGGATGGCTGCCAAGGGTTTCTGGGGGGAAATTTCAAGTGCCTCAAATTGCACTGACTATCAAAGTCGACGATTAAGGGTGAAATATAAAAATGACAGAGATCAACTCTTGTATGCCCACACAATAAATGGCACTGCATGTGCTGTGCCACGGTTAGTGATGGCAATTATTGAGAATAATCAGCTACCAAACGGTAATGTTATCTTACCAGAGGTATTACATCCGTATTTCCAAGGAAATTTATTAACTGTAGAACCAACATCTTTATTCCACTGGAAGAAATCACTCTGTCCTTTCACAATACAGTAAAATTAGTTTAATTAAAATCTAAGTCTTTATTTTTTCTTTTACTTTGTTCTGTTATTATTGAGGTGCAGTTTAAGCGGGCCGGTCTCTTGGGGGAGGTTCCGGACCAGCAGAGATGGCAGCCACATCATCCAACTATTCTGCTGAGGGCCAACCTGACCAGAAGAACCATCAACCTGTTATGAAACCGACCCTTGCATGACCTTCACCAAAAATAAAGAATAAAAAAAAAAAAAGTCAGCTCTACACACGACGATGCTTTGGGATCACTGGTTTAGGATGACCCCAGCCTCGTTGAAAAAGAAGAAGAGAAGGTTAGGGCAGTGGATTGGTAGTATCAGTAGAGCATCTGACAACATGCTTTACAGCATAGAGTTACGGCCCTTTACATTCTGAGTTCAAATCCTGTCACGGTTAACTTTGCCTTTCATCCTTACAGTGTCGATAAAATAAAGTACCAGTAATTCACTTGGGTCGATTTAATCAACTTTCCCCTCCCCTGCAATTACTGAAGATTTGAACTCAGAATGCAGCGACATGTACACCCACATAAACACACACACAATTGTAACTTTAAACAATAAAATGTTTATTAATCTTAACTAAACTCCAGAAGGTTTCTGTAGATAGATTTTTCATAAATTTAACTTTAATTTCAGAAAAACAGAACCCCCCCAAAAAAGCGAAAAAAAAAAATAGAATTCTTCCATAATTGTTTCTACTTTTTGGCACAAGGCCAGCAATTATCCCAGTACATTACTGGTACTTTATTTTATTGACCCCGTAAGGATGAAAGGCAAAGTTAACCTCGGTGGTATTTGAACTCAGAATGGCAAGGGCCGTAACTCTATGCATCAAAGCATGGCGTCCAACCCTCTACCGATACTGCCAATTCACCGCCCATAATGTCTTGTGATTTGGTATCTTTTGAGATTCCAGGGAAGGGCTGGGTTCTAGAATTAGGGTAAACTGAAAGATTAGGAAGACTGATATAAGTTTCTTCATAATCATGTTGAAGAGGAATTCAAGTACATTCCTGTATGTATAAATATATTTTACTGCAGTCACAAAGTTTGTTGTACGTATGCATTATGTGTGTATGTAAACACACACACACGGAGACACTTGCAGATACAAACACACACACATACAAACAGACACACACACACATACCGACTGACACACACACACACATACAAACAGACACACACACATACAGACTGACACACACACACACACACACACGGAGACACTTGCAGATACAAACAGACACACACATACATACAGACTGATACATACACACATACATTATGCATCATCATCACCATCATCATCATTTAATGTCCAATGGTTTGACAGATTGTCTCAGACCAGGTCAGAAATTAATTGTTTCTACTTTTGGCACAAGGCCAGCAATAACCCAGTGCATTACTGGTACTTTATTTTATCGACCCCGTAAGGATGAAAGGCAAAGTCAACCTCGGCGGGATTTGAACTCAGATCATAAAGGGACGTAACTATGCTGGAAAGCATGGCGTCCGACCCTCTACCAATACTGCCAATCCACCGCCCTAACATGGTGTCCGACCCTCTACCGATACTGCCAATCCACCGCCCTAACATGGTGTCCGACCCTTTACCGATACTGCCAATCCACCGCCCTAACATGGTGTCCAACCCTCTACCGATACTGCCAATCCACCGCCCTAACATGGTGTCCAACCCTCTACCGATACTGCCAATCCACCGCCCTAGCATGGCGTCCGACCCTCTACCGATACTGCCAATCCACCGCCCTAGCATGGCGTCCGACCCTCTACCGATACTGCCAATCCACGTCAGAAATTAATGAGAGCCAGCCAGAGATCTCTGAGATAGATGTGGACATCTCAGCTATGTACACTCTCACATTTTCTCATGGCACCAGAGGGAGGCTGGAAGGCCGCTGTCATGACATACCATATATATTTGTGTATGTTGCACCAATAGATAAGACACAGGCTGGCTTTTCATGTATTTTCATGGAAAATATGGGACTTATACATCAGTTTATAAATTGTGTACATGTATGTATGTATACATATATTTATATATATATGTATATATATATATGTATTTATATATGTATATATATATTTATATATATATGTATATATATATATATGAATATATATATATATGTATATATATATATATATATATATGTATATATATATATATGTATATATATATATATATATGTATGTATATATATGTATGTATATATATATGTATATATATATATATGTATATATATATATATGTATATATATATATATGTATGTATATATATGTATGTGTATATATATATATATATATATATATGTATATATATATAAATATGTATATATATATATATATGTGTGTATATATGTATGTATATATATGTATATATATATATGTGTATATATATATATGTGTATATATATATATATGTGTATATATATATATGTGTATATATATATGTGTATATATATATATGTGTATATATATATATGTATATATATATATATGTATATATATATATATGTATATATATATATATGTATATATATATGTATATATATATATATGTATATATATATATATGTATGTATATATATATATATATGTATATATATATATATATATATATATGGGTGTATGTGTGAGTATATTATAAACTGATTAATGTTCAGAGATTTATATCAGTTGTATTTTATTACACACACATATATATATATATATATATATATATGAGCAAGTATTGCACCAAGAAAAATATAAACATCGACATGAAAGATTATGAATTTATTTGCTTTAACATATGTTTCTGTGTCTATTATAATTGTCTACATATGCTGACGACAATATATATTGTTCAATCATATGTAATACTTAATTATTTATCACACTTCATCAGAAAGCCTATAGTAGTGGAAGTGACTATTCACTACATGGTAGAATTTATATATATATATATATATACGAGATCTAGCATATATACGAAGCATATAGACAATATGCCCCCACACCCTCCCACTGCAAGGTGGTCGTGGAGGTGCCACGGCAAAAAAGCACCCAGCCCACACTGTAAAGTGGACGTGTAGACGCCACGAAAAAGCACCCAGCACTCACTGTAAATGAGGTTGGTGTTAGGAAGGGCATCCAGCTGTAAAAATCAAGCCAAATCAGTTCCTGTATAAGCAAGGCATGGTCAGCCGACCAGACACTGCCCACAACAGGACAACCCGTCAAACCCATGCTAGCGTGGAAGAACGGACGTAAAACGGTGATGATGATGATGATCTGTTGAAAAAGTATTTGACTTTATTAAGGAGACAAAGTGTACAGAGTGGAGCTACATACATTTATGCGTATGAGTGGTGTTTGGTGAGCTCATGTGTGAGGTGCTGTAGTATTTGCCCAGTGCATTTTTCTTTTGTTCCCAATACTGCCAACAAGGATTCTGGAGATGAGATGTTTAGAGAAGGGCCTCAGCAGATGAAAGTCCTGCTCTGCGTAGATGCATGGAATGTTGCACAAGGAGAGGATGACAAACAATGAATTGGAGTGAACTCACACAGATACATATATATATATATATATACGGTGCCAGATTGAGGACAAATGAGGCCCTGTGCTAGTTACGAGGCCCCTTGCTTATATCCTGAAGCAGTAGGACTGGTAGGCCTACACAGGCAGTCATCAGGAAGATGAGCCAACGGGGTCCTGTGCTTAAGCACACCTAAACACAATGGTAAATCCAGCACTGTATGATATATATATATATATATATATATATATATATATATTGCCAGAATCAGTTCCTGTATGAGCAAGACAAGTTCAGCCGACCGGACACTGCCCACAACAGGACAACCCGTCTAACCCATGCTAGCGTGGAAGAACAGACGTAAAACGGTGATGATGATGATGATATACGTTTATGTATTTTTATTGGCAATACTGGCAACGTGACCATTCCCAAATATAACTATGTATATATATATATATATACACACATCACATATATACACACATACATCATATATATATATATATATATAATCACATATACACACACACATATATATATATATATATAATCACATATATATACACACATACATCATATATATATATATATATATATATATTGTTATACTTTGGGAGGGTCATGTTGCCAATAAGAAACACACGCACCTGGTGCGTGTGTTTCTTATTGGCAACATGACCCTCCCAAAGTATAACAATATCGGTTTCAACACACGATTTCAGATAAAGAATCTTGCTAAACAAATTCAGAAACGAAATATATATATATATATATATATATATATATATATATATATATATATATAATCACATATATACACACACACACATACATCATATATATAATTATAGTCGAAAATGTGTAATCTGTAGTTAATTAAAATAATAAAGACTGGGAGTAATCCAGAAAACCATTCTTAACAAATAAGCAGACTTTTAACAAAGTCGCATTCTTCACATTTTTTAAAAATAAAGCTTATTTACTTAAACTCTCTTCCTTCTCACTTCGTAGTTGTAAATATTAGTGTACTGCCAGCGCATAGGATATATAACAAATAACATTATATAGGAATCCATCTGAGTTCAAATCCCGCCGGGGTTAGCTTTGACTTTCATCCTCACGGGGTCGATAAAATAAAGTACCAGTAATACACTGAGTATTTGTTGGCCTTGTGCCAAAAGTAGAAACAATTATTTACGAATCCAGCTGAATTTAAATAGCTTTGTCTTTCATTGTCAAGGGGTTGATTAAATAAAGTACCAGTAATATACTGAGGTTGCTTTAATCGTCTTTGCTTCTCCCCCAAAAAAAATATTTTGACCTTTTGCCTAAATCAGGAACTAATATCTAAAACGTAATTAAAAAAATAATAAATAAAACTTTATTTACCTCTAAAAAAATATATATATTTATATATATATATATATTTTAAAAAAGGGCGGTGCTCTAGCATGGCCTCAGCCGGATGGCTGGAACAGGTAAAAGAGTAAAATCCATTCAATCATTCAATGTAACATGTGCAATGTAAGTTTTATCAAGCACATGTCTATATTATGTCATTTACCTTTATTTTTGTTTAGCTCAGAAGTGGGGAACTTTTTTTACGTTAGAAGGCTTGCATTGAAATTTACTTAAAGAGGCAGTTAACCTCAGTTATTTTACAAACTAAATATAATTTACATATGTAAATAATTGTTTCTACTTTTGACACTATGTAAATAATAGAATATAAGTGGGGTTTTTTGTTGTTGTTTTGTTTTGATTTTTCTACGAGTCATAGTTAGTTGATATGATGGACGTTAAATAAAATGAAACCAGCAAAAAATATATTTTAATATAAAATGAAAGTTTTCCTTTAAACATTGTGTTTCTTACAGAAGGCCACAGACTCCTAACCCCGGTTTAGATTTTTATTATATTTTCGGATAAAATACTTTACTGTCTTTCTTCTGGCACTTTACGTACAGAGTTCAAATCCCTCCAAGGTCAACCTTGCTTTTCATCCTTCTGGAATCATTAAAATAAAATACCAGTGAAATACTGAGGGTGATTTTTTACCCCGTCTTCCTCTAAAACTACTAGACTCGTGCCTAATTCAGAGACAATTATTTTTATTTTATTTAATTTTCCACTAACATCGACTGTTCAGTTGACGCCCACAACGAATAAACTGGTCTGATACGCGAGTATAATATGATTAAGTGATGTAGACCACATCATCATTATCACTACAGACGAATGTATTGCTGTATATGCAAGGTGTCCGTGACGTGGGGGGATTCTCCTCACACGTCTTGACAACTTCTTCCTTTCGGTCCCTCCCCCCCTTCCATAAAACCATTCTCTGTTGTGGTTCCTTGTTTTGTTAACCCTTCTTCGAACCCCCTCCCCTCTATTTTTCCCTTCTTCACAAAATGATTTTCAAAAAGAAGAAGAAACACGACCATGTTTTCTTCACGTTAGTCGGAGTATTATTGGTGTTGTTGCCAAATGTGGCTAGTGAGTTGGTAGTGAATGTTAAGAACAAAGGAGGTGATGTCCAAGTGGAATCAATTGATGCTGACACGGCTGCTAATACAATCTCCATGTATTTCGTCAAGATAGACGGAACCCATATATATCAATTCATAGACTTTAAATCGGTAAGTGGTGTCTGTCTGTCTTTCTATCTCTATCTCTCTCTCTCTCTCTCTGTCCATATATCACCCCCTTCCGTTAAACCCTTGGTTCTTCCTTCCTCTTCCTTCATCTGCTATCTTTGAAACAAAGGAACCCTCATCTAAGCCGGATAAGAGGAAGGATGCAATTAATAATCTACGGAATTATACACTTGTCTGTCTTCCTATTTTTCCCCTCTGTTTTTATTATTATCACTATTATTATTATTATTATTATTATTATTTTTTTAATAATTCCATAGGAAAATAATCCTTGCATGTTTTCCTTATTTACTCCACCTCAACGGACATCACATCTTCACTTCCATTTCAGGGGCACGGTTAACTCTTAATTACTCCATTAATTCACGTTTTTCTCCAGGAAATATATCCATGTATTGAGTACTTATTCAGTTATTGTCTGAACCGATCTATGTACGCTGTATACAAAACACCACTTTCAATCTGTATTATATAGATATATTATTGTATTATATATACATAATATAAAAGTAACGAAGATCGCTGGTATTAAGTCAATATCTATATATAGAAACAGTTTAAGCTTGACCGTACGGCTTACATTTTTTAATAATAAAAATAATGACAATAATATATATATATATATATATATATATATTAATTCAAAATATTAATAAATATAGACATTCATGTAATCAAATATATTTTATTATATATATTTCAGAGGTACTGTGCTGTTTCCTCAGTACGTCCTCATCAGATAAAATATATAAATTGATGTATGACATACCTCAACTGTGCTGATGGTTCAATTCCAGTCTTGGCAGTCTATATATATATATATATATATATATATATATATATATATATATATATATATATATATGTGTGTGTGTGTGTGTGTGTGTGTGTGTGTGTGTGTGTGTGTGTCCAAACCGTCAAACCCTCTCCTACTTCTCTACTAACCGTAATACTAAGACTGTGATTTTGTATTTCTCTCTTACACTTGTCATTTCTTGAACTATATATATACATTTGTGTGTGTGTATATATATATATATATATATCACAATGACAGTCGGCTTTCCTGATCATTTCCTTCGAATGAAACTGTTCTAGTCCTGTAGAAGTCATTTCTATATTAAATATTTATACTCCGCTATGTATCGAGTACCTTACTTACTGTGGTTACCCCCGATTAACCCCAGGATACACACACACACACACACACATATGTGTATATATATATATATATATATATAGCTGTGTACGTATGTGTATTCGTCCATCGGTGATCGATGAAGGCCATTTCTTCGTTTATGGAACATATTAACAGAAGAGATAGTCGCGTGAGGGACCTCGGACGAGGATCACGATCGTATATATATATATATATATATATATATATATAAATATTGTTCCACTTGTTACCTAGTGTATATATTAATATAACATGTTCAGCAGATTTCAGTGTTTAGCTAGGGTCCTTTAAGTTCTGCTTTCAAATCCTGCTGAGGTCAACTTTGCCTTTCAGCCTTCCGGGGAACCGAGGAAGTCGATAAAATAAAGAATCAGTCTAGGGGTGGTTTAACCGGTGCCCACGCGCCGTTAGCCCTTATTCATTAAGGCAATGTACCTACCTAGGTTAAAAACAGATTTTACCAAGTTTAAAAAAACAAAAAAAAAAAATGGTTTCTGATTTAATCACACACAAGCCAATAATTTTGAGAGAGGGGAACTCCGATTAAGAGAATGTGTTACTGGTAGTTTATTTTATAGATGGAAGAAATAATGGTTTTTGATTTAGACACAAGGCCAATAATTTGGGGAGAGGAGGAAAGTCAATTACATCGACCTCAGTGTATTACTGGTGCTTTGTTTATCGACCCCGTAAAGATGAAAGGCAAAGCTAACCTCAGAACGTAAAGGTTCGTAATAAACAGAAGAAATAATTGTTTCTACATTTGGCACAAGGCCAGCAATTACCCAGTACATTACTGGTACTTTATTTTATCGACCCTGTAAGGATGAAAGGCAAAGTCAACCGCGGCGGGATTTGAACCCGGTTCGCAAAGGGACGTAAAAGCAGAAGAAATAATGAAAACATACAAATAGATGTCGAATTTCTGCCCTAGGCATAGAGTCGACCACCCTTGCCCTTCTTCCCATATTCATGTGACCCTAGAGCTCTTGCCCTCCGTTTTAGATCCCGTTTTTAAATATCTGTAGAGTTGTTGTTATTTGAAATAGATTTGTTTATGATTTCCTATATAAAATGTTACTATATCAGCATGCATGTTAGACAAAGGGGGGATTCGCTTCGTCAGCTGTCTGTTTATAGATGTCAACAACAGTTCGTGACATAATGCCTTCCAATATTGTCATCTTTTCTAAGAGTGTCTGTATGCTGGCATGTGGTGGTGGTGGATGTTGGGGTTTATTTAAAACCACAACAAAATAGAGAGAATATATCCCCTGCTATAGAACTGAGCGGCGACAATCCGTTCTGTATAGCAGCAACACCCCAGATCTGTCTATAATATCGAATATATATATATATATATATATATATATATATATATATATATATAACGAAGGAAAAGTGGTAAGGAACCAGATGGACCATAACGCACCAAAGTACTCAATACTTAGGGTAGTAGAGTGGGTAATAGGAACAAGTAAAACCCCGACGGCTGAGCTCAAGCCGTATCGACAGAATTAGCCGTCGAAACGGCTTGAGCTCAGCCGTCGGGGTCTTACTTGTTCCTATATATATATATATATATATATATATATATATATATATATATATATATATATATATAAGGTATAAATCGGAGTTGTGGGTGCCATATATACATATATATATATATGCATACAAGGTGTCCCAAAAAATGTAAACACATATTTATTAGAATGCTGTTGAAGTGTGTATACATTTTTAGGACACCCTGTATATATGTGTGTGTGTGTATATATATATATATATATATACTGACGAAGACAGATATAAACATGTCTTCAAGAAACCACTGGTAAATGAATTAATTATCTTATGTTGTTTATTACATAACTATATATATATATATATATATATATATATTAAAATAACAGATTAAAGTTTAAGCAAAGAATCGCTGCTTTCACCCTTAACGGAATCTTCTGAAGATTCTGAAGATCCCGTTAAGGGTGAAAGCAGCGATTCTTTGCTTAAACTTTAATCTGTTATTTTAATAAATATTTGCTCTACGGTTCTTATATATTTGATATATATTTAACCTTATCGATCTCTCTTTGGATTTTAGTCTTCAAATTTATTATTATTACTATAT
>OZ024752.1:46264526-46277026 GCA_964016885.1 Eledone cirrhosa | reverse complement strand
TGATAGGGACTGGGGTCCCTATCATTCCACTGCAAAGTGGTCGTGGAGGTGCCATGGCAAAAAAGCACCCAGCACTCACTGTAAATGAGGTTGGTGTTAGGAAGGGCATCCAGCTGTAGAAATAAAGCCGGAATCAGTTCCCGTCCCACCCTTGCAAGCAGGGAAAAGCGGACGTAAAATGATGATGATATATATATTTATAACTACAGCTTGTATTGAGAAGGATCTGTCCAACCCATGCATGCTTAGAACAACAGATGTAAAATGAGGATGGTGATGATGCCGATAAGTGTGTGTGATGCTGGTGTAAACCTGTGTGCTGTTATCAGTCCTCACACAGACATAGTGTGTGTCTATAAGATAAGATAAAGCAAAGGTGATGTCAATCTTGATAAAATTAGATTTTCTGCAATTTATCTTCCTTTCAGGCCTGGCAGATGGGAAGATGTTAAAGCCTGTTTCTTACAGTTTTATTTTACACACAAACATGCACACAAGCATGCACATTCATACACACACATACATACATACATACACACAAATATGCACAACATGATACATACACATACATAAACATGCATGCACACATACACACACACTTTTTGACTTCGATGATGAGTGTTCTGTTTTTTTATCAACAGATCAGCCTACTTATGAAACTAACATGTAAGTGGCTGAGCATTCCCCAGACACATGTATCCTTAATGCAATTCTCAGGGAGATTCAGCATGGTATTGTGTATGACAAGACTGGCCCTTTGAATTACAAATGCAGTTCATCTGCAGTTCATCGTCCAAAAAGCTTCTATCTCTCATGTTTTTTAACTCACAAGATACAAGACATACCTCTTAATCATTCAGCCATGCTTCTCACACACACAAACACACACACTTCCACACATACAAACACACACACTTCCACACACACACAGGCCACACACACTTCCACACACACACATACATGAAAAATACTAAACAACACTTTAGTTTTCTGAAAATTTCCACAACGATCTGTCCACTGGTAAAGATACTACAAACATATAAACTAACAAACATGTTTTTAGATATTTTCTGCTAAACCATTAGAGGATCGTAAGAGTTAATGAATGAATTTTATTTATTTGTTTAGGAGGTCCAGATCTTCCGAGCAGTAGTGTTACCCGAAGAAGAGCAAGGCCAAACACAACACCAAGTTATGTGTTTTGTGATGCATTATTTAAAGAATGAATTCATTTCTTCTGATGCTATGTCCAAATTACGTCAGGTTAGTTTTAACCAGATTTCTTATTTCCATATCAAGCATTTATCATACGTTTAACATTTTTGTTACCATTCTTCTAATATAAGAAGACTCTCCCTATGATTTTCAAAAAAAAATTTGAAAATAATCATGTAATTATTAATTTAACAAGGATTCATCTACGGTTTGTATCGCCTTGTAAACCCCCACTGTCCCTGTCCTTGTATTGTCCCCTACATGTTGGTCATTGTGGCCAATAAATGAAATCATTGGTGGATTGGCAGTATCGGTAGAGGGTCGGACGCCATGCTTTGATGTATAGAGTTACGGCCCTTGCCATTCTGAGTTCAAATTCCGCCGAGGTTAACTTTGCCTTTCATCATTACGGGGTCGATAAAATAAAGTACCAGTAATACACTGGGTAATTGCTGGCCTTGTGCCAAAAGTAGAAACAATTATTATTATTATTATAAAATGGAGGATGACCACTGGGTAAAGAAGTGCCAAGAAATGCCAGTTGAAGGAAGATGCAGTAGAGGAAGACCACGAAAAACATGGGCGGAGGTGGTGAGAGCAGACCTCAGATCGTTGAAGCTCATGGAGGAGATGATGAAGGAGCGTGACATGTGGAGAGATGCTGTGCTGAATAGGACCCGTCCCACCCTTGCAAGCAGGGAAAAGCGGACGTAAAATAATGATGATGATAATGATGATGATGATGATAAAACTGTTTTGCTTTTTCTTTACAAATCTGTAAAATCATTAAAAAAAATTTTTTTTTTTAATGATTGTTTGAATTTTATTTTGTAGAAAAATTCGAGAGCAATCCGCACACCGGAAGATGACAAAGGTCGAGAGATCCACAATCATGACCTCATCATTTATTTAGATCAATCTCATTTAATCAGTCCATATATTTATAATGTTTGCCGAGATGCAAATGACAAGATTTTTGCCCAAGATGTTGACCTAAGAATCATTTCCCGTTGTAAGTAATTATTATTATTATCCACGGCCACCATCATAGGGGAGTTTTCCTTTGTTTCCATTTTTTTGTTAGATCCTTTGTTTTTGTTTTTTTATGTTTTTGTTAAATAGCAAAAACAAACCAAGTCAATGTGGTTGGCATTAGGAAGGGCATCCAGCTGTAGAAAACCAGTCAGAAACTTTTCTATATGAGCGAGACACGGTCACCTGACTCAACTTACCTCTAAATGAGACAAATCTGTCTAACCCATGCTAAAAGGACAAATCTGTCTAACCCATGATGATGATGAAAGCAAATTAATTATCTATATTTTAATGTTGATTAACGTGGCAGATAGACGTTAATTGATGATGATAAATGAAACCAAATTAATTATCTGTGTTTTAATGTTGATTAACGATTATCTTTTGTTTCATTTTCAGCTTTAGGGAAAGACTACAGTGTAATGAGATCTGCCACAAAACAGTACGTACCATCCAAATATCCCCGGTGTCGGGAAATAACAGACTCTTTAAAACCATGTTCCTGCCAATTTGAAATCTGCATTGGTTGGTATCCATGTGGCTTAAAATACTGCCGTGGGAATGATTCCCTTGGACATTTAGTGAGCTACAGGTGTGGTATCAAAACATGTCGAAAGTGCCATATTTTCAAACATTACGAAATGCAGAAAAACAATTGCATGTGGGACTACTAGAGACAATGTGCAATAAATACTTCACTGCACCTTACTACTGCTGCAAACCAGTGTGATGGGACTACTGCAAGACTTCAGTGCACCTTACTACTGCTACTGGAAACCAGTGTGGTGGGACTATTGCAAAACGTCAGTGCACCTTACTACTGCTGCTGTAAACCAGTGTGATGGGGCTACTGCAAAACGTCAGTGCACCTTACTACTGCTGCTGCAAACCAGTGGGGTGGGGCTACTGCAAGACTTCAGTGCACCTTACTACTGCTGCTGTAAACCAGTGTGATGGGGCTACTGCAAAACGTCAGTGCACCTTACTACTGCTGCTGTAAACCAGTGGGGTGGGGCTATTGCAAAACTTCAGTGCACCTTACTACTGCTGCTGTAAACCAGTGGGGTGGGGCTATTGCAAAACTTCAGTGCATTTTACTACTGCTGCAAACCAGTTTGTACCAATTTTTGATCCTGTAATTCTTCATACACTGGATATAGTGCCTTCTACTTGGAATTTTGGAAACCAAAAAAAAAAAAAAGACATTTTGTGTTTTGTTTATTGAGGAGAAAGAGGAAAAAGAAAATCTGAGATATTGTAAAAAGTAAAATAGAAAACAAATTGAAAAAAATTATGTATGGGTTTTATTTTGCTCTTCTGGGAGAATGTCATATGAGGAGGAGTTGTAAAGTAGATACTTATGTGTGTGTGTGTTATAGTAGATATATGTGTGTGTACTATAAAGTAGATACTTTATGTGTGTGTGTGTTATAAAGTAGATACTTTGTGTGTGTGTGCCTGTTATAAAGTAAATACTTTATATGTGTGTGTATGTGTGTGTGTTATAAAGTAGATACTTTATATGTGTGTGTGTTATAGTAGATATGAGTGTGTGTGCATGTTATAAAGTAGATACTTTATATGTGTGTGTATGTGTGTGTGTTATAAAGTAGATACTTTATATGTGTGTGTGTTATAGTAGATATGAGTGTGTGTGCCTGTTATAAAGTAAATACTTTATATGTGTGTGTATGTGTGTGTGTTATAAAGTAGATACTTTATATGTGTGTGTGTTATAGTAGATATGAGTGTGTGTGCCTGTTATAAAGTAAATACTTTATATGTGTGTGTATGTGTGTGTGTTATAAAGTAGATACTTTATATGTGTGTGTGTTATAGTAGATATGAGTGTGTGTGCATGTTATAAAGTAGATACTTTATATGTATGATGTGTGTGTGTGTTATAAAGTAGATATTTATGTGTGTGATGTGTGTGTGTATGTGTTATAAAGTAGATACTTTATATGTGTGTGTGTGTTATAGTAGATATATGAGTGTGTGTGCATGTTATAAAGTAGATACTTTATATGTATGATGTGTGTGTGTGTTATAAAGTAGATATTTATGTGTGTGTGTGTTATAAAGTAGATACTTTATATGTGTGTGTGCGTGTTATAAAGTAGATACTTTATAGTAGATACTTTATATGTGTGTATGTGTTTTTATATAGATACTTTGTGAGTATGTTTTTAGATGTGTGTGTGTGGTATTTGCCTTACAACTTGGAAATGAGTCAGTTTTTCTTCCATCAATATTATCTTGTTAGATTAGTGAAATAACATATTTTATTCTATTGCTGGTTAACTCTTAACGTCCTGTACCACGTGAAACCGCATTAGCAAAATATTTTTGAAAAACTACTAAACATTAAAAAGTAAATTCTTTGCAAGCATCAGACATCATGCTTTGCAGCATTGAGTTACGGCCCTTTATGTCCTGAGTTCAAATTTCGCCACGGTTAGCTTTGCCTTTCATCCTTGCAGGTTCGATAAAATAAAGCACCAGTAACATACTGGGGTCCATTTCCTTCAAATTGTTGGCCTTGTGCCTAAAGCTTACTACAAATTTTCATAATAATCTGTTCACTAGTAAAGATACTCTAAATATTTGAATTAACAAACCTGATTTTAGATATTTTCTGCTAAATCATGACAACATTAAAAGTTAATTACCAAAATTGTATATGTAACAGATAAAAAAAATGACTGCTTTGCATTAAAAATCACAATCTGTCCACTAGTGAAGATACTATAAACATTTGAACTAACAAACACATCAAAAAGACATCCTTCAAAAGTACAACATTGCACTATGACTGCATCACATTAAAAATCAAAGTCTTTACTCTAATTCAGCAACTTTTCACAATGATCTGTCCACTAGTGAAGATACTATAAACATTTGAACTAACAAACGCGTTTTATTAGATATTTTCTGCTCAATTATTACGGGACGTTAGGAATTAAATAGGTTTTTCACTTTCTTCTCGCTCTCTTCTTACAACAATCAATATGTAATACTGTCCACCATACTGGTCAACCGACAACTGTTGATGATTCTTCTTTGACCCCTGGTTTTATCCCTCCGAGCTAGTCTTCTTTTTTTACCTGGAATTTATTCAGGTAAAAATACTATATTCTTAACTCAGGTTCTAATGCCTGGCTTGGTACTAAAAGGGTGGTTAGAATTAGGGAACCCTTTGTAATAGCTATTTTTTTTTCTTTTGGCACAAAAGTTTAAGCCTTTAGCATTTAAACTGGCCATATCCAGCCAGAATTCTCTCACTTGTTTCTGTTCAAACCAGCCATATCTGACCAGAATTCTCTCACCTCTTTCTGTTCATACCGGCCATATCTGACCAGAATTCTCTCACCTCTTTCTGTTCAAACCAGCCATATCTGGCCAGAATTCTCTCACCTCTTTCTGTTCATACCAGCCATATCTGGCCAGAATTCTCTCACCTCTTTCTGTTCATACCGGCCATATCTGGCCAGAATTCTCTCACCTCTTTCTGTTCATACCGGCCATATCTGGCCAGAATTCTCTCACTTCTTTCTGTTAAAACCAGCCATATCTGGCCAGAATTCTCTCACCTCTTTCTGTTCAAACCGGCCATATCTGACCAGAATTCTCTCACCTCTTTCTGTTCAAACCGGCCATATCTGACCAGAATTCTCTCACTTCTTTCTGTTAAAACCAGCCATATCTGACCAGAATTCTCTCACTTCTTTCTGTTAAAACCGGCCATATCTGACCAGAATTCTCTCACTTCTTTCTGTTAAAACCAGCCGTATCTGGCCAGAATTCTCTCACTTCTTTCTGTTAAAACCAGCCATATCTGGCCAGAATTCTCTCACCTCTTTCTGTTCAAACCGGCCATATCTGACCAGAATTCTCTCACCTCTTTCTGTTCAAACTGGCCATATCTGGCCAGAATTCTCTCACTTCTTTCTGTTAAAACTGGCCATATCTGGCCAGAATTCTCTCACTTCTTTCTGTTAAAACCAGCCATATCTGGCCAGAATTCTCTCACCTCTTTCTGTTCAAACCGGCCATATCTGACCAGAATTCTCTCACCTCTTTCTGTTCAAACTGGCCATATCTGACCAGAATTCTCTCACTTCTTTCTGTTAAAACCAGCCATATCTGACCAGAATTCTCTCACTTCTTTCTGTTAAAACCGGCCATATCTGACCAGAATTCTCTCACTTCTTTCTGTTAAAACCAGCCGTATCTGGCCAGAATTCTCTCACTTCTTTCTGTTAAAACCAGCCATATCTGGCCAGAATTCTCTCACCTCTTTCTGTTCAAACCGGCCATATCTGACCAGAATTCTCTCACCTCTTTCTGTTCAAACTGGCCATATCTGGCCAGAATTCTCTCACTTCTTTCTGTTCAAACTGGCCATATCTGGCCAGAATTCTCTCACTTCTTTCTGTTAAAACCAGCCATATCTGGCCAGAATTCTCTCACCTCTTTCTGTTCAAACCGGCCATATCTGACCAGAATTCTCTCACCTCTTTCTGTTCAAACTGGCCATATCTGACCAGAATTCTCTCACTTCTTTCTGTTAAAACTGGCCATATCTGGCCAGAATTCTCTCACTTCTTTCTGTTCAAACCGGCCATATCTGGCCAGAATTCTCTCACCTCTTTCTGTTAAAACCAGCCGTATCTGGCCAGAATTCTCTCACTTCTTTCTGTTAAAACCAGCCATATCTGGCCAGAATTCTCTCACCTCTTTCTGTTCAAACCGGCCATATCGGGCCAGAATTCTCTCACCTCTTTCTGTTCAAACCAGCCGTATCTGGCCAGAATTCTCTCACCTCTTTCTGTTCAAACCAGCTATATCCAGCCAGAATTCTCTCACCTCTTTCTGTTCAAACCGGCCATATCTGGCCAGAATTCTCTCACTTCTTTCTGTTAAAACCAGCCATATCTGGCCAGAATTCTCTCACCTCTTTCTGTTCAAACCGGCCATATCTGACCAGAATTCTCTCACTTCTTTCTGTTAAAACCAGCCGTATCTGGCCAGAATTCTCTCACCTCTTTCTGTTCAAACCGGCTATATCTGGCCAGAATTCTCTCACTTCTTTCTGTTCAAACTGGCCATAACCGGCTGCTCATATTTATGTTAAGGTATTTTTCTCAAAATAAATAATATAAAAATCTCATCGATTCGATATTATGTGAGATAATTATGTGAAATATAGTGTTTACAATGAAAATATAATAATATATATATATATATATAGAGAGAGAGAGTAATGTAAATGTTAAAGGGTTAAAAAGAACATCAACAGCATCAACTTCACCAATGTGGGACCTCCTACAAAAGTAATAAATGCTGCTCCTTCTTCTCCTCCTCTTCCTACTCCTCCTCATTTCATTAACTATTATAAACCAGAAAAGGCGAAGCTGACTTGGTTTAATATATAAAATATTGCAGTAAAAACTTCACTTTTCTTTATGCCACAACTTTATATGGATTATTAAAATTTGTTTTTTCTATCATGTTTCTAGAAAATTGTCTCCCTTGTTCTCTCTACCAATTTTACTTCCTTGCAGCTCACAATGGCCGCCAAGCCAAAGCAAATATGATTTTGGTACTATTAAAACAGGAACCATTTTATGTCTCTGTCATATATATATATATATATATAAATAAATAAATAATGTATTTGTGTATTATATATATATATATATATATATATGCTTGTATTTGTGTGTGTGTATATATATATATATATATACTATAGAGTAAAGTATGTCCAGAGAATTATTTGATAATATATATACATCATCTCTACTCCCAATCACCATAATTAACCACTGTGACTTTGTTTAATTGGTGTATGTGTAAATATTTATATTTAATCTCCCATAAGGTTGAGATAAAAATTTGGGCGATATTGGGCTGCGCTTTCTAGCAACCAACCCACTCGCCGTAAGCAACCAATCACATCCTTCCTGACTTGACCACTGCCACGTCACAGTTTTCAACCATTTTGAATTCGTGTTTGGCGGGGGGGCCACTTCAGAAAATAATGCGTCCTAGTGAGTTTATCCCTGAAGAGCTCTAAAACTCGAGTATGAACCCTAAATAAGGTATCTCAAAAGTATTTAATTAATTTCCACGTGCTGTCGAACTGTTGGATAAATACTCTATAGCGGTTGCACGCGAAGACGCCACGATAGCGTATTTATTTACTGTTTCTTCATAGATGCCTTTTATTCTTATAGCCTGTTCTAATTGATTTTTTGTGTGGTTAATTACGTTGATTGGAAGTAGAGATGATGTATATATATTATCAAATAATTCTCTGGACATGCTTTACTCTATAGTATTTCGCTCTGATTAATTTATTAATTCTCCATTGAGCCACATCGTGAAAAGTTGCCAAAACACATATATACCCGTGACTTTGTTTAATTGGGATATGTGTAAATATTTATATTTTATATATAAATAATGTGTGTATGATATATATATGTATTTGTGTGTGCGTGTATATATATATATAATAAATGTGTGTATGATATATATATTTGTGTGTGTGTGTGTGTGTGTATGTATATATATATATATATATAATAAATAATTGTTTCTACTTTTGGCACAAGGCCAGTAATTACCCAGTGCATTAATGTGTGTATGATATATATATTTGTGTGTGTGTATGTATATATATATATAAATATAATAAATAATGTATGTGTGTATGATATATATATATATATATGTGTATTTGAGTGTGTGTGTATATATATATATATATCACCACCATTTTATCGGTCAGACAAGTTTTCGGGTTATGAGACAAGCCAGATTGGTTGACCAAGTCCTGCTCATACAGATCTGTATTTTTGGTACAAGATATTTCAGTTATGGTTCCAGTACACAGATATGTAGTATAAGGTACCACATATATCCGTGTGGTAAAGGGCTGTCTCAGCTCCGATGGAAGCAAGGTACTGCAAAAACTAACCATAGGCCATATTTCAATCCGTAAATATCCGCAATTGTGGTTACTTTTGATAATTTTATCTTCGAAAGCAATATAAATACATTTGAAATGTCTTTCCAGTGTATATAACTTTAATAATTGTTTGGCACAAGGGCAGCAATTATCCCAGTACATTACTGGTACTTTATTTTATCGACCCCGTAAGGATGAAAGGCAAAGTTAACCTCGGTGGGATTTGAACGCAGAATGGCAAGGGCCATAACTTTATGCGTGGTGTCCGACCCTCTACCGATACTATAATAATAGTTGAGAATATCGGGTAAAGTGCCACCACCCCATCGAGACGGAAAAAAAATAGACATAACGTCTGCTCACATTTTCCGTCTCCATGAATATTTTGACCGATTTTATTTTCTATAGTTATTTACGTCGGGACGACTTCATTTAAAGTGTTTTGAAATTTCCACAACCTGATGCAAGGGAGATAAATCTGCGATGAAAAAGAAAAAAATATATAATTTACTTCATTCTTATTGAAGAACCTCTCCCTTTCTCTCTCATATATATATAGTGAAGGCGTGTGGCTGAGTGGTTAGAGAATTGGATTCGCAATCGTAAGGTTGTGAGTTCGATTCCTGGACCAGGCTATGCGTTATGTCCTTGAGCAAGACACTTTATTTCACGTTGCTCCTTCTACCTGGAGTTGCGACCGATAGATAGTATTAGCAATTGGAAAGACCAACGGAAACATTGTTTCCTCGGTCCGATTTGACGAAAGTCGATCAATAAGTAAATTTACTAGGTGTATTTTAGCTCAATGCAATGATAGGATAATGTAGAGCTATTATGTGCCAAGTAAACTGGTATGATTAAAACTTATATCAGAAACGAAGGGGAGTAACTCGGATTTCCTAAATTATCGAAAATATAAAAATAAAAAATTGGAGGGGGGGGGGGTGATTAAAGGGAAATAACTCATGTTAGTGATATCAAAATTTGTTTATTTATTTTTTATCTACACTTTTTTAATAATAATAATTGTTTCTACTTTTGGCACAAGGCCAGCAATTACCCAGTGTATTAATGATTTCTTTATTGGCCACAAGGGCTGACATCAAGAAAAACATTACAGACGGCACAGGATGGTACGATGTGGATTTTGTGCGTGTAAAGATTTTTGTTATTTATATAAGAAAAGAAAAAAAAAAGACATAGAAACATATATATATATATATAAAATGAAAATTGAAACAATGAAAAATTCCCCAATAGGGGGGGGGGGAACCTCTGAGGGTTACTCGTGGCGAAAACCACACCCTAGTGTGGCAAACTCCCTCGAGCCTCTGCCCTTCTAAAATCCCGGAGAGCTCAACTTGCTGGCCACTGTCACCGTGCCAGCAATGAAATCATATCCGCTCTCTTGCTCTGGAACCCTGACTCCAGCCTGACTAGGAGTAGGAAGCTGTCATTCCCTGACGTTATCTCTAGGGATACGGGAATCAGTAGACAGGACCTGGGAGCAGCGATGGGGGACAGGGAATTCTGGGGCATGAGAGTGAGATCCATCATCTCGACAGTAGTCGACGAATGATGATGACACCCTACTGCTCAGGTGCACTACAACCCATCAAGGGCCAAGGACAGCCAAGGGTACGACCGCGCACCTGTCGGAGAGCGACCGGTATTTGGAGAGTTTGGCCTCCTCAGCCCCCCCCCCCCCGATGTGCAGCAGAACCTGGGTTAGTTGCAGACTGCACCAGGTTGCAGCTGGGGAAAGTGTTGCTGCTGCACCAGGTTGCACTGTGTTGCTGCTGCACCCATATGTCTGGTTTTTCGGAAGTGAGAAAACTATGTAACTATATCCGAGACACACAGATTTCTTTACAGATACTGATAACTGCTACTCACCCCTAATTTAATATGATTTAGCTGCCCTTCATTTGCACGTCAACCTATAGCTTTTTCTTTCTCTCTCTCTCTCCCTCTCTCTCTCTCTCTCTCTCGTTCTCCCCCCCCCCCCTCTCTCCTTCCTTTCGTTTTATATATATGAGGTTATATTGAATTAAATGTGAATGTTAATACTAAAGGGTATATAGAAATAGTAAAGGAATTGGCGCGTGTGTGTGTGTGTAAATTTGTTATGGAGGATATACACACACACACACGCGTGTGTGTGTGTCTGTGTGTAAAGGAGAGAAGGCATAGATAGATAGAAGGGCAGGCAGCTAGACAGACAGATAGATAGGTAGGATAGACAGGTAGATAGATAGACAGATAGATTATTGTGGCAGTGCGGTTAATATTTGAAATCTCCTAAATTGATTATATGGTAGAAGATGAAGATGTCAGCGTTGTTGAAATGAAGAAAGCGAAGGGGTAAGACATATTTATTGACTACGGAAGATATTGTTTAACTTGGCTCTGTTGTAGGTTAATTGTAAATAACTAAATGGATTAATGACTGCGGTAAGTTTGTCTAGGTTTGGAAAAGAAAATCTATGAAATACTAAGAGGGTTCAAGAATTGAATTTGACCTTGGAGGAGGGGGCCCCCAGGGCACTTCAGTCTTTTTTTTCTTCTTCTTTTTAGGGTTTTTGGTGGGGTTTTTTTTTGTGGGGAGCTCATACACAAAAATTGGAATACTCAGCAAACCCCCTAATTTTACATATCAAAGTTCGCTTGGCGAAAATAATTGGAATTATATTTAAAAAGTTATACATACAGGTATTAAATAAAAAACTCTCTAACCATCCAACTGAGAATTGGAACCAGATTGTGGATTGTGATCGCTGGGACCTACCACCTACTCTTTAGAGTTAGTCCGTGCATCAGAAAATAATTATAGTTGTTTCTATTTTTGGCACAAGGCCAGCAAATATCCCAGGGCATTACTGGGACTTTATTTTATCGACCCCGTAAGTATGAAAGGCAAAGGTAACCTCGGCGGGATTTGAACTCAGATCGTAAAGGATTGTAACAAATGGAAGAAGTAAGAAAACCTCCATGCTTCCTGAGATTCGCCAACACTACACCTGATGTCCCCTCTCCATACACACACGCACACATGTATTTCATGACTCGTACACTGTTCATTTTCCTGACATTTGTACATTATTCTATGTACTATACATACACCTTTGATGAGTTGTAGTGCACCTGAGCAGTGTACACAATAATTTCATTATTATTATTATCATCATTATTATTATTATTATTAAAATGTAGCACGGGAACACTTTCTCATGTGGTGGCATATGTAGAGACAAAAAGAGACCTCCAACTG
>OZ024752.1:46244526-46252026 GCA_964016885.1 Eledone cirrhosa | reverse complement strand
ATTCGCAGCCATACCTGTTGATATATTAAAGCCTTGTTTCCGGTTGGAAAAAGAAAAAAAAAGAACCCGAGCTTCCTGTTTTAGTGCAGTTTAACAACTTGAAAACAACGTGTAGTAATGGCTTCTCCAACTGAGAGTTTCATGATTCCGTACTGGTTTTGTTTTATTTATTCATGAATCCCTATAGATTTAACTGTATATATAACTGGTGATTAAGACTGTATTTATCATAATTAAAACTCTTATGTTCAATGCTAATAGCTTAGATGTGATATATCTTGGCGAAGTAGATCTCTCCCACAGGAAAGGATCACGATAAGCTGGTAGGACGAAAAACTAAAACAAAATTATTAGAGTTTTAATAACTGTAAATACATGTGCTTCAAGGTTTATGTTTAATATTTTCCGATAAAGAGATTAAAAAACAGAAACACTATTTGAAGAATCTTGGAATCTTTGGAAAATGAAACTAAAGTTTTTTCGATAAAATAAAACTAATAGAAAAATAAATCTATTTAAATAAATTTCTATTAAATCGGTATTAGTTGCTTTGGATAAAATTTCTGAAATGGAGTCGTTTTGTTAATTAAATTTAATGGGTAAACAAGTAAGATTCTGTTACTTAATTTATCCATCTTTGCATGAGGAGATATTGGGGAATAACTTATATATGCCTATATTATTATCTCACTGTTTAGGGCAGTGGATTGGCAGTATCGGTAGAGGGTCGGACGTCATGCTTTGCAACACAGAGTTACGTCCCTTTACGGTCTGCGTTCAAATCCCTCTGAGGTTAACTTTGCCTTTCATCCTTACGGGGTCGATAAAATAAAGTACCAGTAATACACTGGGATAATTGCTGGCCTTGTGCCACAAAGTAGACACAATTATTATCTCACTGTTTATTTATTGAACACAGCACGGCTAAATGTTTAAGGAGTTCTCTTCTCATTCATTAAATCCTGGGTTCCATCACGTTGTGTGACCTATCACGTTGTGTGACCCATCACCTTGTGTGACATCTTTAGCAAGGTTTATTTATTACATATTTTGAGTGGCTCCTCGCTAAAAGCTTTATTAATATAGTAAGGTACAGCCGTCAATTATGTTTAAAGTTAATCTACTAGTCAAAATATTTCCGCCATCCAATCGCTCTCTGATCGATCAACAAGATCCTAGATGTCATTCGTTTGCCGAGTGGGGTGGAGCTCGTCAAATCAGACCAAGGAAACAATATTTCCATTGGTTTTTATTAGTACAGATACTATCTACCGGTTGCAACTCCTGGCAGAAGGAACAACGTGAAATAAAGTGTCTTGCTCAGGGACATAACGCATCACCAGGACAGAGAATTAAACTCGCAACCTTATGATTGCGATTCTAACTTTCTAACCATTAAGCCACTCGCTTTCCCAATACACGTTAAATTTTAAATTAAACGCTTTCAATCAATCAATTCCGATTGAATGATTCTATACTTGTTCAATAATAATTATTGTACTACTCACTATATTGCTTTCTACTTTTTCAACGACTGGATGTTTAAAGTTGATCCAATACTTGTCATAATACCCAGATCCAATACACATTAAACTAACTGAATTACCATAAGCAAATTAAATGGTACCAGTAAATAGGTAGAATTACTTTCTTTTCATTCTTAATTGACGTGTCGTTCTATTTCTAAGCATTAGAAATAACAGCTTAATTACGATCATTTTCATAAATAAAATCGCTTGAATGAATCCCACTATTATTAATACATTATAGATTCCATTTAGTGAAGGAAAATGGCGGAGTTGTTAGAGAATTGGATTCACAATCGTGAGGTTGTAAACTCGATTCCCCGACCGATCGATGCGTTATGTCCTTGAGCAAGACACTTTATTTTACGTTGCTCCTTCTGCCTGGATTTGTGACCGGTAGATAGTATTGATAGTATTAGCAATTGGAAAGACTGATAAAACATTGTTTCCTCGTTCTGATTTGAAGAGTCCCACCCCACAGGTCTGGGATTTTGTTGATCGACTGTTTTATAGACACCATAATAGTTTCTGATTTAGGCACAAGGCCAAATATTTTTTTGTGAGAGAGGAGCGGAAAGTCGATTAAATCGACCCCAGTGCGTTACTGGTACTTTATTTTATCGCACCCGGAAAGATTAAAGGCGAAGCTAATCTCGGTGGGATTTGAACTCAGATCGTAAAGGGACACACACATACACACACAAACACACACACACACACAAATACACACACACACACACACACACACACACACACACACACACACACACACACACACACACACACACACACACACACACACACACACACACACACACACACACACACACACACACACAGGCACAGCCACAGACAGTCTTTTTAAATTTTATTTCACCCACAATTCAAACCTTACCATCAATTCTAGTTATTACTCAATAAGCATCATACACAGCACCTTTCTGACCAGAACATGCTTTTATTATTTGTTTGGCTTATTACTTTCTGGAAATAAGTGTATACAAAACTATGCTGGCATTACACCCTGTCTTATATATCTAACCTGGCAAGCTCTGAACAAGCCATAAATCATTCTTGATGCAAAACAATCATATTATACGTATATCTATACAACTGACCTAAGTTCGATCTAACCTAATAAATCCTCCGGTTGTTTAAATGTTGTTATATAAATTACTCCTGTCGTTTTTATTGTAATTCTTGGTCTTATATCAATTTTGGTTTTGTTGACTTTTATTCAATGATATATTGTGGTTTAGTTGTCATTTTTTTCGATGCGATATCCAAGTATATCATTCCAAAACATTTGTGGGTTTTAATATAAATAGCTCTCGCGTCTGACACAGCACAGAGCCAATTTTTAAGAGCCACAAGGGCGGGTGTTTTACTGTGATGAAGGCTGAAGAAAACTAGGATAATAACATACAATGTGGCCTCACTTATCTCCGAGTCCTCACCTTCCACTAGTACTCTCTAACAGCTATTCTCAACTAGTGTTAACTGATGCTAAGTCCAGCACCACGACCATTGGGAATGAAATTGAAAATATTATGGACGCTCGGAATAGAGTCATCAAATATAACGATAATTTATGGGGCATTAATAAATCCGACAATCTCCTCGGTGTTACCCATGGGTGAGCCAGATGTAGCTGAAACCAGTGACCTCGTAGGCACACACACACAGACATACACACACACAGACATACAGACACACAGACACACACAGACACACAGGCAGACACACACACAGACAGACACACACACAGACACACAGACAGACACACACAAACACACAGACACAGACACACAGGCAGACACACACAGAGACAGACACACACACAGAGACACACACAGACACACACACACAGACACACAGACACACACACACAGACACACAGACACACAGACACACAGACAGAACACACAGAGACACACACACACAGACACACTGCCAGACACACACACAGACACACACACACAGACACACAGACAGACACACGCAGAGAGGCACACACACAGACACACACAGACATAGACACACACAGACACACACATAGAGAGAGACACACACACACAGACAGACACACATAGACACACACAGAGACACACAGACACACACACACACATACACAGACACAGAGACACACACAGACAGACACACACACAGACACACAGACACACACACAGACAGACAGACAGACACACAGAGACACACACAGACAGACACACAGACAGAGAGACAGACAGAGAGACAGAGAGACAGAGAGACAGACAGACAGACAACGAAAGTCAGCTCTTCTAGAATCTCCTACATTTGGTCCTTAAAGGAAAATTCAATAGTCTATCACTTTAGACGGAATCTACTTTCATATTTTGCAGCAGCATAGTGTTACGTCCCTTTACGTTCTGAGTTCAATCCCGCCGAGGTTAACTTGCCTTTCATCCTTACAGGGTCGATAAAATAAAGTACCAGTAACGCACTGGGGTCGATTTAATCGACCCCCCCCCTACGATTGCTGGCCTAGTGCCTAAACCAGGAACCATTATTACGTAATTTCAAATAAAGTACCAGTAATGCACTGGATAATTGCTGGCCTTGTGCCAAAAGTAGAAACAGTTCTTACGTCATTCCATTCATAAAATAAAGTTCTTAATTTATCTCCCAACAATAACCTTTCACCTTCGCCATTACAAACGGTTGTAAATACATCAACGAAGATTCCATATTGATTTCTCTCTCTCTCTCTCTCCTCTCTCTCTCTCTCTCTCTCCTCTCTCTCTCTCTCTCTCTCTCTCTCTCTCTCTCGTCTCTCTCTCTCTCTCTCTTCTCTCTCCCGTTTGAGTGTGTATATGTCTGCGTGTGTGTAAGAGTATATGTGTGTGTGTCTATATATGTATATGTGTGTGTGTATGTGTGTGTGTGTGTGTGTGTATATATGTCTGTGTATGTATATATATATATATGTGTGTGTGTGTACTGTGTATGTGTGTGTGTCTGTGTGTCTATATATGTATATGTGTGTGTGTGTATATGTGTGTGTGTGTGTATATATGTCTGTGTATGTATATATATATTTGTGTGTCTGTGTATGTGTGTATGTGTGTGTGTGTGGGTGTGTATATGTCTGTGTATGTATATATATATGTGTGTGTATGTGTATGTGTGTGTATGTGTGTGTCTGGAGTCCGTTAGTGTTGTGTTATGTTTCCATTTAATTCCACCATTTTTAATCAACTCAAATCACTTTCAGTTTGTTTCGTTGTAAATCGACATTGTGAAGAGTATCAATAAAACAACTTGATCGATCTGCAAATGTTACATCTGTTTAAACCGGTGGTTTTGGCAGTAATCAGTAGAGCGTCGGACAACATGCTAACCGACATAGAGTTGCGGCCCTTTACGTTCTGAGTTCAAATCCCGCCTAGGTTAGCTTTGCCTTTCATCTAAGGTTTTCATTTACCGTATTTCCCGGCAACGAAGATGCTTCGTCCTCGAGGACGAACCCTAATTTTGACAACCAAAAATTTGAAGAAAAATAATAAACAACCTTCGGCCTCCTGGACCCATGGTGGATTTTTGAGACTTATTTTAGGAGAAAAAGTAGCGTCTTAAGCGCCGGGAAATATGGTAATTTATGGTATGGATAATAGAAGCCGGAATCAAGGTTTAGGGTTAAATCAAGGACATTGGCCATCTTACTGTTGGTTCCTATTTCTAGTTTAACACCGTAATTACCAAAGAAGTATATCTTCATCATCGTTTAACGTCAGCTCTCCCTGCTAGTAAGGATTGAATGACCCCCCCCCCATATATATATATATATATATAGGAACGAGTAGGACCCCGACGGCTGAGTTCAAGCCGTTTCGACGGCTAATTCTGGACTAAATGAAAATTTTTATCCTGGTATATGAATAGCCGAGCTTCTCAGGGGGGTAATTCCATATATGGTAAAAGTGATTGTCACAAGGATTGGTCAAAAGTTTGTTGTTGCGTTATGGTCCACCTGGTTCCTTACCACATTTCCTTCGTTATATATATATATATATATAATATATATATATATATATATATATATATATAGGAAAAGAGTCAGGACCCCGACGGCTGAGCTCCACGTCGGGGTCCTGACTCTTTTCCTATTACCCACTCTACTACCCTAAGTATCAAGTACTGTGGTGCATTATAGTCCATCTGCTTCCTTACCACACCTTCTTTGTTATATATATATATATATATATTATATAGGGGGGGGGGGGGTAGTTATATAAAATACACCCCCTCACTCACAAGGAACTTACGAAATATGAGCAGAAAAAGAAGAAAAATGGAGCGGGGGTGGGGAGATGTATTGGAAGGAATTTACGGGTGTTGAGAAAGGAAAGAAGATATGATGTAATGGATGAAGTATTTTGAGGAATGAATACGCAACCCTGAGTATGTGTGGGCCATAAAGGAAGGTGTTGGTAAATGAATGCACGTCAGTGCGTATGTCTGTGTGCGTGTTGTATGTGTATGTGTGAGTGTGTGTATGTGTGTGTGTGTAGTGTGTGTGGTGTATGTGTAATATGTGTGGGCCATAAAGAAAGCTGTTGGTAAATGAATGCACGTCAGTGTGTATATGTATGTATGTGTGTGTGTGTGTGTGTGTGTGTGTGTGTGTGTGTATGTATGTATGGGCCATAAATGGCGGAATGTTTTGAAGTGAACCCAGAATGACTAAAGCAAATGAGTTTAATGAATGACTTTCGCAGTTTTGTATTAACAATCTGGCTTTCTGTATAGAACTACGCCATGTTTCTCTAACATCTGGATTCAACACATCTTTATAGAATTGTCTTTCAACTGCAACGGGGAAAAACACTCACAGTAAAGATATGAAAGTCTATGTTGTTAGGAAGGGATATGACTATTAATTAAATCTAGCGTGGAGATGTAGTGAGGAAGAAAGCAATATCGTATTACAAATGGCAGCATTGCTTGGAGATGCCTCAATGACTTCGGTTTGATTTCTTCATTGTATAAATTAACATATGATGACTAGAATTATATATTTGTAGCAGAGTCTTTCTTCTTCTTCTTCTTCTCTTCTTCTTCTCTTCTTCTTCTTTTCTTCTTCTTCTTCTTCTTCTTCTTCTTTTCTTCTTCTTCTTCTTCTTCTTCTTCTTCTTCTTCTTCTTCTTATTCTTCTTCTTCTTCTTCTTCTTCTTCTTCTTCTTCTTCTTCTTCTTCTTCTTCTTCTTCTTCTTCTTCTTCTTCTTCTTCTTCTTCCTTCTTCTTCTTCTTCTTCTTCTTCTTCTTCTTCTTCTTCTTCTTCTTCTTCTTCTTCTTCTTCTTCTTCTTCTTCTTCATTTCTTCTTCTTCTTCTTCTTTCTTCTTCTTCTTCTTCGCCGCCGCCGCCGCCGAGGTTTAACTTTCATCCTTACGGGCTCGGGGTCGATAAAATAAAGTACCAGTAATGCACTGGGGTAATAACAGACCTTGTGCCAAACGTAGAAAACAATTATTACATTATTGTGTGTGTGTACATGTATGTACGTGTATATTTATATATGTATGTATGTACGTTTGTGTATGTATGTATGTACGTTTGTGTGTGTATGCATGTATCTATGTGTTTGATATATATATGTGTGCATGTGTGTATACGCGTGTGTGCATGTGTGTATACGCGTGTGCGCATGTGTGTATACGCGTGTGCGCATGTGTGTATACGCGTGTGCGCATGTGTGTATACGCGTGTGTGCACGTATCTTTTTATATTATTCTGAAATCACGATGTATGTTAAAAACAACAAAGTTCTGCGTGTTCCTGCAATATCTGCTTTGATGAAGCATCACGAATTTCACTTAATTATTCTTGTAAAATTGATGGACTATAAAAACATGTTTGTTTGTTTATCAGAGATCTTCATTAATATCTGATATATTCAGTGACCACGAGGTTGTTTAATGAGTCACTGGATGCTAT
>OZ024752.1:46215690-46244326 GCA_964016885.1 Eledone cirrhosa | reverse complement strand
AGATAGTGTGATATAGAGAGAGGAGATAGTGGTGATATAGAGAGGAGATAGTGGTGATATAGAGAGAGGAGATAGTGGTGATATAGAGAGGAGATAGTGGTGATATAGAGAGGAGATAGTGGTGATATAGAGAGGAGATAGTGGTGATATAGAGAGAGGAGATAGTGGTGATATAGAGAGAGGAGATAGTGGTGATATAGAGAGAGGAGATAGTGGTGATATAGAGAGAGGAGATAGTGGTGATATAGGGAGAGGAGATAGTGGTGATATAGAGAGAGAGATAGTGGTGATATAGAGAGGAGATAGTGGTGATATAGAGAGAGGAGATAGTAGTGATATAGGGAGAGGAGATAGTGGTGATATAGAGAGAGGAGATAGTGGTGATATAGAGAGGAGATAGTGGTGATATAGAGAGGAGATAGTGGTGATATAGAGAGAGGAGATAGTGGTGTGATATAGAGAGGAGATAGAGAGGAGATTGTGGTGATATAGAGAGGAGATAGTGGTGATATAGAGAGAGGAGATAGTAGTGATATAGGGAGAGGAGATAGTGGTGATAAAGAGAGAGGAGATAGTGGTGTGATATAGAGAGGAGATAGAGAGGAGATAGTAGTGATTAGGGAGAGGAGTAGTGGTGATATAGAGAGGAGATAGTGGTGATATAGAGAGAGGAGATAGTAGTGATATAGGGAGAGGAGATAGTGGTGATAAAGAGAGAGGAGATAGTGGTGATATAGAGAGGAGATAGTAGTGATATAGAGAGGAGATAGTGGTGATATAGAGAGGAGATAGTAGTGATATAGAGAGGAGATAGTGGTGATATAGGGAGAGGAGATAGTAGTGATATAGAGAGGAGATAGTGGTGATATAGAGAGGAGATAGTGGTGATATAGAGAGAGGAGATAGTGGTGTGATATAGAGAGGTGATAGAGAGGAGATAGTGGTGATATAAGAGAGGAGATAGTGGTGATATAGAGAGAGGAGATAGTGTGTGATATAGGGAGAGGAGATAGTGGTGATATAGAGAGAGATAGTGGTGATATAGAGAGAGGAGATAGTGGTGATATAGAGAGGAGATAGTGGTGATATAGAGAGGAGATAGTGGTGATATAGAGAGAGGAGATAGTGGTGATATAGAGAGAGGAGATAGTGGTGATATAGAGAGGAGATAGTGGTGATATAGAGAGAGGAGATAGTGTGTGATATAGAGAGGAGATAGTGGTGATATAGGGAGAGGAGATAGTGTGTGATATAGAGAGGTGAAGAGAGGAGATAGTGGTGATATAGAGAGAGGAGATAGTGGTGATATAGAGAGGAGATAGTGGTGATATAGAGAGGAGATAGTGGTGATAAAGAGAGAGGAGATAGTGGTGATATAGAGAGAGAGATAGTGGTGATATAGAGAGGAGATAGTGGTGATATAGAGAGGAGATAGTGGTGATATAGAGAGGAGATAGTGGTGATATAGAGAGGAGATAGTGGTGATAAAGAGAGGAGATAGTGGTGATATAGGAGAGGAGATAGTAGTGATATAGAGCGGAGATAGTGGTGATATAGAGAGGAGATAGTGGAGATAAGAGAGGAGATAGTGGTGATTTAGAGAGGAGATAGTGGTGATATAGGGAGAGGAGATAGTCGTTATATAGAGAGGAGATAGTGGTGATATAGAGGAGATATTGGTGATATAGAGAGGAGATAGTGGTGAGATAGAGAGAGGAGATAGTGGTGATATAGGGAGAGGAGATAGTGGTGATATAGAGGAGGAGATAGTGGTGATATAGAGAGGAGATAGTGGTGATATAGAGAGAGGAGATAGTGGTGATATAGAGAGAGGAGATAGTGGTGATATAGAGAGAGGAGATAGTGTGATATAGAGAGGAGATAGTGGTGATATAGAGAGAGGAGATAGTGGTGATATAGAGAGAGGAGATAGTGGTGATATAGAGAGAGAGATAGTGGTGATAATAGAGAGAGGAGATAGTGGTGATATAGAGAGGGAGATAGTAGGTGATATAGAGAGGGAGATAGTGGTGATATAGAGAGAGGAGATAGTGGTGATATAGAGAGAGGAGATAGTGGTGATATAGAGAGAGGAGATAGTGGTGATATAGAGAGAGGAGATAGTGGTGATATAGAGAGAGGAGATAGTGGTGATATAGAGAGAGGAGGAGATAGTGGTGATATAGAGAGAGGAGATAGTGGTGATATAGAGAGAGGAGATAGTGGTGATATAGAGAGAGGAGATAGTGGTGATATAGAGAGGAGATAGTGGTGATATAGAGAGGGAGATAGTGGTGATATAGAGAGGAGATAGTGGTGATATAGAGAGAGGAGATAGTGGTGATATAGAGAGAGGAGATAGTGGTGATATAGAGAGGAGATAGTGGTGATATAGAGAGAGGAGATAGTGGTGATATAGAGAGAGGAGATAGTGGTGATATAGAGAGAGGAGATAGTGGTGATATAGAGAGGAGATAGTGGTGATATAGAGAGAGGAGATAGTGGTGATATAGAGAGGAGATAGTGGTGATATAGAGAGAGGAGATAGTGGTGATATAGAGAGAGGAGTAGTGGTGATATAGAGAGAGGAGATAGTGGTGAGATAGAGAGAGGAGATAGTGGTGAGATAGAGAGAGAGATAGTGGTGAGATAGAGAGAGGAGATAGTGGTGATATAGAGAGGAGAGTAGTGGTGAGATAGAGAGAGGAGATAGTGGTGTGATATAGAGAGGAGATAGTGGTGATATAGAGAGAGGAGATAGTGGTGATATAGAGAGAGGAGATAGTGGTGATATAGGAGAGGAGATAGTGGTGATATAGAGAGGAGATAGTGGTGAGATAGAGAGAGGAGATAGTGGTGAGATAGAGAGAGGAGATAGTGGTGATATTAGAGAGGAGAGATAGTGGTGAGATAGAGGAGGAGATAGTGGTGAGATAGAGAGAGGAGATAGTGGTGATATAGAGAGGAGATAGTGGTGAGATAGAGAGAGGAGATAGTGGTGATATAGGAGAGGAGATAGTGGTGATATAGAGAGAGGAGATAGTGGTGAGATATAGAGAGGAGATAGTGGTGATATAGAGAGAGGAGATAGTGGTGATATAGAGAGAGGAGATAGTGGTGATATAGGGAGAGGAGATAGTGGTGAGATATAGAGAGGAGATAGTGTGATATAGGAGAGGAGATAGTGGTGATATAGGGAGAGGAGATAGTGGTGAGATATAGAGAGGAGATAGTGGTGATATAGAGAGGAGATAGTGGTGATTAGAGAGAGGAGATAGTGGTGTTATAGGGAGAGGAGATAGTGGTGAGATATAGAGAGGAGATAGTGGTGATATAGGGAGAGGAGATAGTGGTGATATAGAGAGGAGATAGTGGTGATATAGAGAGGAGATAGTAGTGATATAGGGAGGAGATAGTGGTGATATAGGGAGAGGAGATAGTGGTGATATAGAGAGGAGATAGTGGTGATATAGAGAGGAGATAGTGGTGAGATAGAGAGAGGAGATAGTGGTGAGATAGAGAGAGGAGATAGTGTGTGATATAGAGAGGAGATAGTGGTGATATAGAGAGGAGATAGTAGTGATATAGGGAGGAGATAGTGGTGATATAGGGAGAGGAGATAGTGGTGATATAGAGAGGAGATAGTGGTGATATAGAGAGGAGATAGTGGTGTGATATAGAGAGAGGAGATAGTGGTGATATAGAGAGGAGATAGTGGTGATATAGGGAGGAGATAGTGGTGATATAGGGAGAGGAGATAGTGGTGATATAGAGAGGAGATAGTGGTGATATAGAGAGAGGAGATAGTGGTGATATAGAGAGAGGAGATAGTGGTGATATAGAGAGAGGAGATAGTGGTGAGATAGAGAGAGGAGATAGTGGTGAGATAGAGAGAGGAGATAGTGGTGAGATAGAGAGAGGAGATAGTGGTGATATAGAGAGGAGAGATAGTGGTGAGATAGAGAGAGGAGATTGTGGTGATATAGAGAGGAGATAGTGGTGATATAGAGAGGAGATAGTGGTGATATAGAGAGGAGATAGTGGTGTGATATAGAGAGGAGATAGTGGTGTGATATAGAGAGGAGATAGTGGTGTGATATAGAGAGGAGATAGTGGTGTGATATAGAGAGGAGATAGTGGTGATATAGAGAGGGAGATAGTGGTGATATAGAGAGAGGAGATAGTGGTGATATAGAAGAGGAGATAGTGGTGAGATAGAGAGAGGAGATAGTGGTGAGATAGAGAGAGGAGATAGTGGTGATATAGAGAGGAGAGATAGTGGTGAGATAGAGAGGAGAGATAGTGGTGAGATAGAGAGAGGAGATAGTGGTGATATAGAGAGGAGATAGTGGTGATATAGAGAGAGATAGTGGTGTGATATAGAGAGGAGATAGTGGTGTGATATAGAGAGGAGATAGTGGTGATATAGGAGGAGGAGATAGTGGTGATATAGAGAGGAGATAGTGGTGATATAGAGAGGGAGATAGTGAGGGTGATTATAGAGAGAGGAGATAGTGGTGATATAGAGAGAGGAGATAGTGGTGAGATAGAGAGAGGAGATAGTGTGAGATTAGAGAGAGGAGTTAGTGGTGATATAGAGAGAGGAGATTGTGGTGAGATAGAGAGAGGAGATAGTGGTGATAGAGAGGAGAGAGTGGTGAGATAGAGAGAGGAGATAGTGGTGATATAGAGAGGAGATAGTGGTGATATAGAGAGGAGATAGTGGTGATATAGAGAGGAGATAGTGGTGTGATATAGAGAGGAGATAGTGGTGTGATATAGAGAGGAGATAGTGGTGTGATATAGAGAGGAGATTGTGGTGTGATATAGAGAGGAGATAGTGGTGTGATATAGAGAGGAGATAGTGGTGTGATATAGAGAGGAGATAGTGGTGTGATATAGAGAGGAGATAGTGGTGTGATATAGAGAGGAGATAGTGGTGTGATATAGAGAGGAGATAGTGGTGTGATATAGAGAGGAGATAGTGGTGATATAGAGAGAGGAGATAGTAGTGTTATAGAGAGGAGATAGTGGTGATATAGAGAGAGGAGATAGTAGGTGTTATAGAGAGGAGATAGTGGTGTATAGAGAGGAGATGGGTGTATAGAGAGGAGATAGTGGTGAGATAGAGAGGAGAGATAGTGGTGAGATAGAGAGAGGAGATAGTGGTGATATAGAGAGAGGAGATAGTGGTGTGATATAGAGAGGAGATAGTGTGATATAGAGAGGAGATAGTGGTGATATAGAGGAGGAGATAGTGGTGATATAGAGAGGAGATAGTGGTGATATAGAGAGAGGAGATAGTGGTGATATAGGGAGGAGATAGTGGTGATATAGAGAGAGGAGATAGTGGTGTGATATAGAGAGGAAGATAGGTGTGATATAGAGAGGAGATAGTGGTGATATAGAGAGGAGATAGTGGTGATATAGAGAGGAGATAGTGGTGATATAGAGAGAGGAGATAGTGGTGATATAGGGAGGAGATAGTAGTGATATAGAGAGGAGATAGTGGTGTGATATAGAGAGGAGATAGTGGTGATATAGAGAGGAGATAGTGGTGATATAGAGAGGAGATAGTGGTGTTATAGAGAGGAGATAGTGGTGTGATATAGAGAGGAGATAGTGGTGATATAGAGAGAGGAGATAGTGGTGATATAGAGAGGAGATAGGTGTGATATAGAGAGGAGATAGTGGTGATATAGAGAGGAGATACCAGTGCTATGTGATGCAGATATTATCCATAAAATACTTACGTTCATCATTGACATCATCGTGAGATTTTTGAGATAGTCTATCAAGTGAGCTACTTGTAAATGAAGTGGAACGGACACCAAGGTCGTTGTGATCAACGTCTGTCAAATCAAAATCTGCCTGGACTCCTTCGATGAGCTTCAGCACCGCTGGAGAATTCTTCTGCTTTATTGTACCGATATTTTCGTTAGCGAATGGCAAAGTGTTAGATTCCACGCTCGAGTTGGAACTGTTTGACTCCACACTCAGTGTAGAATCCTTTCGCTTTGCAACAAACTCCTCTTGTTCTGGGATGCTTTTATCTAGAGTTGAGGTTGGCAGTGCCATAGGGGCAGGAGGATCTTCAATTATCTTCTCGTTAATTGGAAATTTTTGCATCAAGAACGCTGGTTTCTCTTTCAGGATGGGGCATGTGTCTTTTTTTAGTCTGGAAGGGGGATTGTTGCTGGAAAGATCCATAGTGGTTCGACCTCCCTTGGAAGGAATGCCATAGTTATGCAGTCTTGGGGTGATAATGTCCATGGCAAGAGGAGGAGGGGGTGGAGGCATGTCGTCACTCTCATTCGATGACGAGTCTTGTGCATCAGCATTTCCCATATTCTTGCCGAAACGTTCTGACAAAGTTTTGACGCAGTTTGCAAACTCTTCGTGGTGTGTTGTGGAATTGGGTAATGATTTCGACAGAGAATCGGCCATACATATCGGGGTGGCTGGTTCACTCCGCCGGTTGGGTAAGTTATATTTCGGTCCCTCTACTCGCATTGAATTGCTTCGTTTTGGAGGTGGTGGGGGTGGCACCTTCTTTGGCTTTGTTGCGATTGGCGGATAGTAATCTTCAGCATCTGGTCTCATGGGACTTAAAGGTTCGCAGCCGGTAGAGATAGAAGTATTGTTGTTCAGACTGACTGACTTTGGTAAAACCAATGGTTTCGGGGATTTAGGGAGATTTACGACGGGCTGATCATAAATATGTTCATGACTTTGACTACACGATTTCATCGTGTTAAAACTCTTCAAAGCTTCAACAGCTAACTCTCTACTGTGTTTCTCATCCAATAAATCTGGGGACATTTCGCGTCCTTGCTGTTTAGATTTAGCAGGGATCTTCGCTATGGGTTTCGGTTTGACCATGACTCGAGGGGAGACTGTGGCCGAAGGTCGAGTGACATTATCACTGAGGGTGTCTTCTATTATCAACTGACCGTTGGTACCTGGGAATTTTTCCTCAATGACATCAGAACCTCTCTTATTAGAAGAAGGTATGTGAAACGACTGGTAAGTTATAGGCTGTCCAGTCATGTCCGTGCTTTCAACAATAGGAGACATGTCACTTGAACTATTATTCGACAAAGAACGTTTCACTTGAATGGCAACATAATCTGGAGGGAGATTACCAGGACTGGATGAAGTCGGGGTTTGGTCACCACTGCTACCTTCCTTCTCTCGGTAGGGGTGAAACGGGTGAATTTCAGTCAAGCTTTCACCAGATGTCGACTTTTTAGGCCGGGTCAAGGTAAGAGTAGTGTCCGAAGAGCTGTTGCTACTCGTATCAAGTGACCACTGGCCAGACATATTCATTGCAGGGGGTTCTAATGGCTCAATGTAGGGTGACCTCTGCTCTAAAGAAGACAAGCGCTTAGTGCCAGCCATAATTCGTTTTAGGCGGTCAATGGCCAATATAATTTTTTTCTGATGACCTGAAAATACAAGGAAACAAACAAAACAAATTTAGTTATAAATAACTTCAATAATTTGTGTATATTTGATAGACGAAAACATAGACATTACTAGATATAACATATAACATAGATATAGCATGGATATAATGTAATGTAGATATAACGTAGATATAACAGATATAACGTAGATATAACAGATATAATGTAGATATACCATAGATATAATGTAGATATAACAGATATAATTGTTTCTACTTTAGGCACAAGGCCAGCAATTACCCAGTGCATTACTGGTACTCTATTTTATCGACCCCGTAAGGATGAAAGGCAAAGTCAACCTCAGCAGGATTTGAACTCAGATATAACAGATATAATGTAGATATAACAGATATAACGTAGATATAACAGATATAATGTAGATATAACAGATATAATTGTTTCTCCTTTTGGCACAAGGCCAGTAATTATTCCAGTATATTACTGGTACTTTATTTTATCGACCCCGTAAGGATGAAAGGCAAAGTTAACCTCGGCGGGATTTGAACTCAGATTGTATAACAGATATAATGTAGATATAACAGATATAATGTAGATATAACAAGCAAATTGTAACATGATGTGCGTACCTAGTGTAATGGAGTGATATTGTTAATATGTAAGTATGCGTGTGTGTGTGTGTCTGTGTTGTAGCAGTGTATATGTAGTGTGTGTTGTAGCAGTGTATATGTAGTATGTAGTATGTGTTGTAGCAGTGTATATGTAGTATGTGTTGTAGCTATGTGTAGTAAGGTTACAATGAAGACTTACCTAAGAGTTTAATACCAATCTCTTCCAGATCTTCCCAAGTAATTTCGGTAACCTGGTCGATGGTCGTATAACCCTGACTTAGTAATGTATCATGGTAATAATCTAAGTTCAACAGTTTTAACCATTGCAAAAGATCATTCTGGAAATAGAAAATTAAACAGATTAAAGTGCTGGATTCTCTATCATAAAGTTGTTTCTATGATTTCCATATTAACCCTTTACCATTTACATTACTCTATATATACTATTGTATTTTCATGGTAAAGACTTTATCTCACATTAGATCGAATCTATGAGATTTTGATATTATTTATTTTGAGAAAAATACCTTAACATCAGTATGAGGGGTCGATTATGGCTGGTTTGAACAGAAAGAGGTGAGAGAATTCTGGCTGGACATGGCCGGATTAAAGGGTCATGGTAGACTCCCACAAGATTATTAACCATCTTTCCAACAACAACCCTAAGGCCCTTTTTGAAGTCCTTATGTCTAGCACCCGTGGATATGCTTACAAAGTCAGAAAACAGTTCAGCTCCAGTGACTTTTGGAAATATCTTTTTATGCTCAGTTTTACTGAAGCCTGGAACAAACTACCTGCATCAGTTGAACTTCGGGTTGAGGAAGGTATACTCTCCAAATATTTGTCGTTCTCTGACAGGTTTGTAGTTGAGCCCTAGCAGTGGAGACTTCTGGTGCCCTTGGCCCTAGGACCACCTCCCTACTCACCACCCTCGGCACAGAGTTGGCTACCTGTAGCAGTGGAGACTTCTGGTGCCCTTAACCCTAGGACCACCTCCCTACTCACCACCCTCGGCACAGAGTTGGCTACCTGTAGCAGTGGAGACCTCTGGTGCCCTTGGCCCTAGGACCACCTCCCTACTCACCACCATCGGCACAGAGTTGGCTACCTGTAGCAGTGGAGACTTCTGGTGCCCTTAACCCTAGGACCACCTCCCTACTCACCACCCTCGGCACAGAGTTGGCTACCTGTAGCAGTGGAGACCTCTGGTGCCCTTGGCCCTAGGACCACCTCCCTACTCACCACCCTCGGCACAGAGTTGGCTACCTGTAGCAGTGGAGACCTCTGGTGTCCTTGACCCTAGGACCACCTCCCTACTCACCACCCTCGGCACAGAGTTGGCTACCTGTAGCAGTGGAGACCTCTGGTGCCCTTGGCCCTAGGACCACCTCCCTACTCACCACCCTCGGCACAGAGTTGGCTACCTGTAGCAGTGGAGACCTCTGGTGCCCTTGGCCCTAGGACCACCTCCCTACTCACCACCCTCGGCACAGAGTTGGCTACCTGTAGCAGTGGAGACCTCTGGTGTCCTTGACCCTAGGACCACCTCCCTACTCACCACCCTCGGCACAGAGTTGGCTACCTGTAGCAGTGGAGACTTCTGGTGCCCTTGACCCTAGGACCACCTCCCTACTCACCACCCTCGGCACAGAGTTGGCTACCTGTAGCAGTGGAGACCTCTGGTGTCCTTGGCCCTAGGACCACCTCCCTACTCACCACCCTCGGCACAGAGTTGGCTACCTGTAGCAGTGGAGACCTCTGGTGTCCTTGACCCTAGGACCACCTCCCTACTCACCACCCTCGGCACAGAGTTGGCTACCTGTAGCAGTGGAGACCTCTGGTGTCCTTGGCCCTAGGACCACCTCCCTACTCACCACCATCGGCACGGAGTTGTCGCCCCGCAGGTGTGAGGCTCGCGAGCTGTAATGGCTCTTCCAGCACATCTCCCCCACGCATCCTCTGGGGGGAAATGACTCCTCTATTCTGTCCACCAGGGCTACAGGGCAGTCAGTGCGTGTGCTCCCTTTAGGGCCTTAGCAGGTGAAAGTTCAGCCCTGACTGGAAGGGTAAGGAATAGATGTGGATCTCCCTAAACCCACCTCCAAAAATTAAACTAAAATATTTAAGAGTTGGGGCGGGGAATGGGGTGGGGGTGGGGAATGGGGTGGGGGTGGGGAACGGGTGGGGGGTGGGGAATGGGTGGGAGTGGGGAATGGGTGGGAGTGGGGAATGGGTGGGAGTGGGGAATGGGGTGGGGGTGGAGAATGGGGTGGGGGTGGGGAATGGGGTGGGGAATGGGTGGGAGTGGGGAATGGGGTGGGGTGGGGAATGGGTGGGAGTGGGGAATGAGGTGGGGGTGGGGAATGGGGTGGGGAATGGGGTGGGGGTGGGGAATGGGGGGTGGGGAATGGGGTGGGGGTGGGGAATGGGGTGGGGGTGGGGAATGGGGTGGGGAGTGGGGAATGGGGTGGGGGTGGGGAATGGGTAGTGGTGGAATGAAATAAAAAAAAAATAAAAAAAAGTGAAAGCTGTTGGATTTAATGTGTTTGGGTAGAAGAGATACTCACAGGTTTGTAGTCAGGGATGCCATCGTAGATGTTCATACGAGATATATCAGCTTTCAACCGTTTCCGATGACTTGGTTTGGTGATCCCAATGGCCGTGAGATCCTGGAGAAGAAGGAGAGAAGAAGGAAGGTGAGGAACAGATGAATAAACAAATTGAATGGAGAAGGAAATATAGAGTAAATGTAATGGCATGTGCGGTGTGGTGGTGTGGTGTGGTGTGGTGTGTGGGGTGTGGTGTGTGGTGTGGTGTGTGGTGTGTGTGGTGGTGTGTGGTGAGGTGTGGTGTGTGTGGTGTGTGTTGTGGTGTGGTGTGGTGTGGTGTGTGGTGTGGTGTGGTGTGTTGTGGTGTGTGGTGGTGTGTGTTGTGGGGTGGTGTGTGGTGTGTGGTGTGGTGAGGTGTGGTGTGTGGTGTGTGTGGTGTGGTGTGTGAGGTGTGGTGTGTGTGGTGTGGTATGGTGTGTGGTGTGTGAGGTGTGGTGTGTGTGTGTATATGAGAGAGAGAGAGAGAGAGAGAGAGAGAGAGAGAGAGAGAGAGAGAGAGAGAGAGAGAGAGAGAGAGAGAGAGAGAGAGAGAGAGTTTAACTTACCTCCGGTGTCATTCTAGATATTGTTGGCATGTCGTAACCAGCCGACACAAAATTATCGTAATAGCCTTCAAAACGAAGATCTCTTAACCAAGTTAGAAGAATCTCCGAATCCTGAAAATAGACAGAGACAAATATTAGTAGATGCAGTTGACTACTTCACCCAACAGTGTTCCTGCTAGTGTCTAGTGTTCCTACTAGTGTCTAGTGTTCCTACTAGTGTCTAGTGTTCCTACTAGTGTCTAGTGTTCCTACTAGTGTCTAGTGTTCCTACCAGTGTCTAGGGTGACTATATATGATGACATTTCATAATGTTTCGTAAATGAATCTCGGGTCCCAAATAGCTGGTAATTTGCTACCTTATATATATATCTATATAGAGAGAGAGAGGGAGAGAGAGAGAGGGAGAGAAAGAGAGAGGGAGAGAGAGATAGAGAGGGAGAGATAGAGAGAGAGGGAGAGGGAGAGAGAGAGGGAGAGAGAGAGAGAGAGGGAGAGAGAGAGAGACCAAGGAAGAATCAACCCCAGTAGTTGACACTGGTCCATCTTTTATTGACATGAAATGGCTGAAGGGTAAAAATGGCCCCTTGGGGGGGGGGGGGGGGGATTTGAACTCAGGCGAGCTGGAAGAAATTGTAAACAAACCTTTGAAACAACTCCACCTATCATTGCCATGGCAACTCATTACAAATATTACCACCCTCACCCCCGCCACACACACAACAAACAAAAGAACATGCCTGACCTTTTTAGCCACCAGCAACACCATCATCACTACCACCCTGCCATACCACCAGCATCACCCCTACCACCACCACCAGACCATACCACCACCACACCACACCAGCACCAGACCATACCACCACCACACCACACCAGCACCAGACCATACCACCACCACACCACACCAGCACCAGACCATACCACCACCACACCATACCACCACCAGATCACACCACCACCACACCATACCACCACCACACCACACCAGCACCAGACCATACCACCACCACACCATACCACCACCAGACCACACCACCACCACACCATACCACCACCACACCACACCAGCACCAGACCATACCACCACCAGACCACACCACCACCACACCATACCACCACCACACCACACCAGCACCAGACCATACCACCACCAGACCACACCACCACCACACCATACCATACCACCACCAGACCACACCACCACCAGACCATACCACCACCACACCATACCACCACCAGACCACACCACCACCACACCATACCACCACCACACCATACCACCACCAGACCACACCACCACCAGACCATACCACCACCACACCACACCACCACCACACCATACCACCACCACACCATACCACCACCAGACCACACCACCACCACACCATACCACCACCACACCACACCACCACCACACCATACCACCACCACACCATACCACCACCACACCACACCAGCACCAGACCATACCACCACCACACCATACCACCACCAGACCACACCACCACCACACCATACCACCACCACACCACACCAGCACCAGACCATACCACCACCAGACCACACCACCACCACACCACACCAGCACCAGACCATACCACCACCAGACCACACCACCACCACACCATACCATACCACCACCAGACCACACCACCACCAGACCATACCACCACCACACCACACCACACCACCACCATACCACCACCAGACCAAACTGTCATGCTGCACTTGAGAAGAACAGCTATAGTAATTAGTGAAGTGTTGTCAGTATAACCAGCTTAATGATGTTAATGAGGAGGGAGAGGGGGAATGGGAGGGAGGGGGAGGGAGATGTGATGTAATGTAAACTTGGATGTTGGAGACAACATTATCTGGGAGAGAGAGACAGTGAGAGAATGAGGGAGAGAGGGAGAGGCAGAGAGAGGGAGAGAGGGAGAGGCAGAGAGAGGGAGGGAGAGAGACAGACAGTGTGTGTGTGGTTATATTACACACAGTAACAGTAGTAGTAGTGGTAGTAGTGGTGGTAGTAGTGGTGGTAGTAGTAGTAGTAATAGTAGTAGTAGTAGCAGCAGCAGTAGTAGTAGCAGTAGTAGCTATCATGTATTGTTGTATTTTAGGTTAGAATTGAGTAAGTAAACGGTACCAAACTCTGAATTCCATTTGTACCCCACTGTACAGTAATATGGACACAGGGGCCACTGGAGCAATGTGAAATAAAGTGTCTTGCTCAAGGACACAACACACAGCTGGGATCTGAACTCCTGGTCTTTACAAGTGTGAACTGAACACTTTAACTATTAAACTCAGTGTCTTCACTGGGCAATATTACACACTAATACACACATAAATAAAACACCACCACCACCACCGACATCACCACCATCACCATCACGAACACCGACATCACCACCATCACCATCACGAACACCACACCACTATCACCATCATCACCATCACCATCACCACCATCACCACCATCACCACCATCACCACTACAATTATTAAAGCTATCAACAAGCACCATCACCATCATCACTAACAACACCACCACCATCATCACCATCACCTCCACCACCAACACCACTAGCATCCTCACCATCACCATCATCATCATCACTAACACCTCCACCACCACCACCATCACCACTAGCATCATCATCACTAACACCTCCACCACCACCACCATCACCACTAGCATCATCATCATCACTAAAACCGCCACCTCCACCACCACCACCATCACCACTAGCATCATCATCATCATCATAACTAGATTTAAAGTCACAGCAATAACAACCTGAGTTCTATTATCTGCTGCAAGCTCTGCATTGTTGGCATGGAGACGGCTGTTTCTAAGTGATGGTGGTGGTGGGGTGATGGTGGTGGTGGTGGTGGGGTGATGGTGGTGGTGGGGGTGGGGTGATGGTGGCAGTGGTGGTGGTGGGGTGATGGTGGCGGTGGTGGTGGTGGGGTGATGGTAGTGCCACATAACATTGGTTATTACATGATTAACATAGTGCGTGTGTCTGCATGTCTGTCTGTATGTGTATATATATATGGTATATATGGTATATATGTATGTCAAGTCACCAGTTGGTGCTACTGGTAACATGTATCCCAGTACAACCTGTCCCATGGTCGGGTCGTTGGCGACTAAACTGGCAACCCCACCAAGGTTTCTTGGTGAGGAGGGTGACCTTGGACATCCTGCAGGACTAAAAACAAAACCTGTCAAAGGGCAAAGGAGCTCTTAAGAGTCAATGGCCATCCAAAATCACCGGGAGAGATGACCCCTTAGCCTTTGTCAAGGCAGAATTCTAGGAGAAGGAAAACTCTGATATAACACCTGCAACCCTGATGGTATCCAATGATGTTGACTTGTTCTTCTTTTTGGTAAATAACATCTTGGTTAAGAGAGTGGGACTGGCTTTGTGCAGTGCCTTTGCTCACTATAAAAGCTTCACGGCACAGGCATTGCTTTATATCTGGAGATCTCTCTGCACTTGTCGTCACATGGTACCATGGGCCCAGCACTATGTGTCAGTAATTGTCACAAGTGTAGTGTTTGTACCAGAGTTTTCAAGTCGCTGGCTCGACTAAAAAGTCACACTCGTTCAGCGCATCGGTAGGGGTTCTCCTACATGGATATAAAGTAGTGGCCGTACTCGAAAACGAGTTGGCAGCCACCATATGTGTGTGTATGTGTGTATATATGTGTATGTGTGTATATATATGTATATGTGTGTATATAAATGTATATCTGTGTGTATGTTGTGTGAAGGCTATTTAGATCCTAAAATGTTGCACGAATATTCTTGACTTCCTTGTTTTATATATATGTATATATATGTATATATATATATATATATATATATATATATATATATATATATATATATATATATATATATATAATAAGTCATCGATGGTCTACCTCAGATATATATATATATACATTTATGTATGTATATGTGTGTGTATATATACATATATATATGAGAGTATGTATATATATATATATATATATATATATATATATATATATATATATATATATGCACCTCTGTTTATATACATACCAATACAAATGTGTGTGGGTGTATATATAGAAATACACGTACAATCAATGCTATCTTGTAACAATATATACGTAATATATATATACGCAATATATATATATATATATACATACACACATACACACCACGGAGTGTTTGCATATAAATTCATATAATCAATCATATCTTGCCATAACACACACACACATACACACACACACACACACACACACACACACATATATATATATATATATATATATATATATATATATATATGTATGTTTGTGTCTAAACCCATACAATCAATGGTATCTTGAAAATGGGTGCCAGTGTTTGTATGTGTACATATATATATATATATATGTATGTGAGTATATGTGTATAGCAGGGAAAAGCGGACGTATGATGATGATGATGATATATATATATATATATAGAGAGAGAGAGAGAGAGAGAGATGTGAGTATGTGTGTATATTCATATTTATTTATATATATACACCCACACAGAATCAATATCTATCCTCCAATAATATATAAGTAACATTGTATAGGTATATACACTATATATATATTTATATACACACACTACACACAATCAATATATATCCTGCAACAATATAAATTAAGAAATAAACATATACAAGACTCTCGTATGGCAACAATTTTTAAATCAATTTCCTTTTTGTTTTGCCAAAGTTTGGGATAATTGCAGCTCTCTATCCTCCTAGTCTACAAAATAGAGAGTTACTAGCTTTCTTTTCTCTAGTCTACAACATTGGAACTTTCCAGACTTTCTAATTACAACTTTGGAACTCTCCAGACAACTTGTCTATCACCTGGAACTTTCCAGACAACTTGTTTATGATCTGGAACTCTCCAGACAACTTGTCTATCACCTGGAACTTTCCAGACAACTTGTCTATGATCTGGAACTCTCCAGACAACTTGTCTATCACCTGGAACTTTCCAGACAACTTGTCTATGATCTGGAACTCTCCAGACAACTTGTCTATCACCTGGAACTTTCCAGACAATTTGTCTATGATCTGGAACTCTCCAGTCTCTAGATGGCTTAAGAATTCACCAGATGTCCAATGTATGGAGACTTTATAATTTCCTAGATACCCAGTTTATGGCATAACCCTTTCTTGCTAATTATGAGTCGGTTAATGAAACAAACTTTCAACAAAAGACACATATTTAATTACCAAAAGAAAGAGTTGGAAGGATCCTTCAGTAATGTTAAGGACATACCAGCCAGTGTGTGTGTGTGTGTGTGTGTGTGTGTGTGTGTGTGTGTGTGTGTGTGTGTGTGAGTTTCCCTCCACCCTGAAAATAGTAGTATGTGTGTAAGTATATATATATAAATAGGTTTCCCACCACCTAGAAAATAGTAGTATGTGTGTAAGTATATATATATATATATATGCATATATAAATAGGTTTCCCACCACCCAGAAAATAGTAGTAAGTAGGGAGGTGGGTCTCAAAGAAATGAAAGTGGACTTACTGAAAGGCCAGTTTTGAAAAGGTCCGCCACGTTGGCTTGACTTGAGTACCTGCCCTCTTCAAGTTGGTCAAGACTTGCTACACTTGAGCTCGACGTACTGTGATAACTCTGACGAGACGACACACCCGACTCGTAACTCTGCCCTGATAACCGATGCTGCGCTTTGATTTGAATGTTTACAAAATTGTGGTGATTCTGCAAAAAAAAAAAAGAAGAAAAAACAATAACATTATAGTAGAGTACTTCAATATATGGATAATCTGCAACTGCAGCAGTGAACAACGGCAACAACAACTTTAGCAGCAGCAACTGGTAACCATTTTCAGGGCCAGACTTTCATCTGCTGTAGCCATAACTACCGTAGTTCTCGGTGCCGAAGACGCTACTTTTTTCCTAAAATAAGTCTCAAAAATCTAGCATGGGTCCTGGAGGACAAAGGTTGTTTGTTATTTTTATTTTTTCAAATTTTTGGATGTCAAAATTAGGGAGCGTCATCAAGGACAAAGTGTCTTCGGTGCCGGGAAATATGGTATATGAAATATATTTTTTTAAATGAGGCCCTCAAGTGTGTGTGGCCCTAAGTTATAGTTTACTTAGTTTATAGTTAAATGCAGTAGTGACCCTTTTGATTCCAAACTCTCTCTGATTCTATGGAACAAATTCAACCATTTTAAAACGTTCCTATTTAACCCTTTAGCATTTAAACCAGTCATATCCGGCCAGAATTCTCTCACCTTTTTCTGTTCAAACCAGCCATAACTAGCTGCTCATACTGACGTTAAGGTATTGTTCTTAAAATAAATGCTATCAAAATGTCATATAGATTCGATATTATGTGAGATAATTATGTAATTCATGTAACCTTTACCATGAAAATACAATATATATATATAGAGTAATGTAAATGCTAAAGGGTTAAATCCAAAACTTCAAAAAATATTTTTTAAATAGAAAAACCATTTGTTAAACGAAGACAAGAGTTTGTAGTTTTATCAATCTTGGATTTGTAGAGTTGTTATTAAATCTCAGTAATTTGTAGATTTAAAAAAAAATCTAATATCACACAAAAACAACTTTATTAATTAATGTGTGAGAAATTCCATCTTAATAATGAAATAATGAATACTGTATTGACTTTATATTGTATTGTATTGAAACTCTATTGAATTCTTCCTCAATTAATTGAAATAATCATGTATTTAATTAGAGGTCAGAATCATGAATGAGTCAACGATATCAACAACAATTTCAGACAAAGTAACAACAGGAGATATTATAGACGGGTGTTAGAATGAGGGAGAGGTAGAGAGGGGGAGGAGAGAGGGGGGTAGAGAGGGTGGTGAAAGGGAAGACAACAGTGGGGGGGGGGGGGGGGAAGGGATGTTAAAAGTAAACCAGGTTAGTTTGGCAGACTTTCTCAGTGGTTATATACCAGTAGTTGACAGCCGGACAGACATACAGGCAGGCAGACAGGCAGGCAGGCAGACAGAAGATGAAAGGAATATAACAGTTTTTCTAATAGTACACTGTTCAAAATTAATGAGGGGGACGGGTAGGTTAGGGTTAGGGTTAGGGTGTGTATGTGAGAGATAGATAGAAGGTAGAGAAAGAGATGGAGAGAGTGAAAGAGACAAAAGGATGAAGAGAGAGAGAGAGATAGATACAAAGAGGTGGATGGAGAGAGAGAGAGAGAGAGATACAAAGAGGTGGATGTAGAGAGAGAGAGATAGAGAGAGATAGAGAGATGGATGGAGAGAGAAAGAGAGAGAGAGAGAGAGAGAGAGAGAGAGAGAAGCAATGACTGATCCCCACTCCACTCACCCCACCCACAAACAAATTAGTATGACTATAATGGTCAACTCACCTTAATTGGTACAGCAGTGTCCAGCTGTACTGTGCTCACCCCACGCCCACTGTCAGTAGATGCTGAAGAATTGCGATTACTATTAATTGGACTCTCCTTTGTCGTTGTTTTTATGTCCCCATTGAAGTGGTTATGTTGCAAATTTGGCCAGTCTCCCACATGGTCAGTAACCAGTTGGTTGTTGACAATCACTCGAGCTTGGATCGGCTGGACATGGAAAAAAGACAAAACAAGAATTAGTTTATTATTATCATCATCATCATCATCGTCATCGTTATCATAGTTTTAATATATAATTGTTTCTACTTTCGGCACAAGGCCAGCAATTACCCCAGTGCATTACTGGTACTTTGTTAACATTTGCAAAATGCCAGCAATTTTGGGAAGGGAAAGTTTATTGTATTGACTCCAATACTTTGACTGCTACTTTGATAATAATTGTTTCTACTTTCGGCACAAGACCAGCAATTATCTCAGTGTATTACTGGTACTTTATTTTATCGACCTCTATAAAGATGAAAATCAAAGTTAACCTCGGCAGGATTTGAATTCAGAGCATAAAGGGCCGTAACTCTATGCTACAAAGCATGGTGTCCAACCCTCTACCGATACTGCCAATATAATATTCGCTTTCCCTGCTAGCAAGGGTTGGACAGGTCTACATAGACCAAGTCAGTACTGAAGCTGGGTTACTGATTTCCCAAATAGCATTTCATATATATACATACATATGTTTATATATATATATATACATATACGATCAGCATTTCATATATATACATATGTTTATATATATATATATATATATATAGGAACCAGTAAGACCCCGACAGCTGAGCTCAAGCCGTTTCGACGGCTAATTCTGGCTTGAGCTCAGCTGTCGGGGTCTTACTGGTTCCTATTACCCACTCTACTACCTCAAGTATTGAGTACTTTGGTGCGTTATGGTCCACCTGGTTCCTTACCACATTTCCTTCGTTATATATATATATATATATATATATATATATATATATATATATATATACGAGGGTAATCCCAAAAGTAAGGTCTCCAAAGCGATGGGGACGCAGAGAAACTGTTCGTACGGCTGTTGGCAACACTGTTGTGATTGGTGCTTCCTTCACTCCCCAACAAGCTGTGCGCGCTTCGCTGGGATGCTCAATCTTGGCTTGGCAGCCGTTGAGAGTGGAGCTCCCGTTGAACGCTACCGCAGCCAAGTGTGAATTTCGCACAGTTATTATATACGAGGGCAATCCCAAAAGTAAGGTCTCCTTTCGAGGAAAACATGTGTAAAATCCACGAGATTTTAATGGAAAAGTTGCAATATCGGAAGGAGACCTTACTTTTGGGATTGCCCTCGTATATATATATATATGTTTATATACATATATATATATATATGTATATATATATATATGTATGTATCAGAAAGGGTTTGCAGGTTTGGTAAAATACCAGGGAGACCATAACGCACCAGAGTACTCAATACTTGGGGTAGTAGAGTGGGTAATTTGAAAAGACTCAGGGCCCCGACGGCTGAGCTCCAGCTGTTTCAGATCTAGCTGTCGAAACAGGAAGATCTTTTCATATATATATATATATATATATATATATATATATATAGGAAAAAGTATGACCCCGTCAAAACGGCTTGAGCTCTGCTGCCGGGGTCATACTTTTTCCTATTTCCCACACTACTACCCTAAGTATTGAGTACTCTGGTGCGTTATGGTCCATCTGGTTCCTTACCACACTTCCTTTGTTATATATATATATGTGTGCCATATAGCAGGGACTAATCGAGGTGTTTGAGGCAATCACGAAGCACTCAATAGAGCGCGATATGTTTATACATTACTGTCTAGAGTAAACACAGCAGTTATAAAGGTTGACATGAATGCAGTGGCCATACATATAACCACAACAACGATAAATAGAGAAAGGTTGAGAACCAACCTGGACCATCGCATATTGATTAACCCTTTAGCATTTAAACCGGCCAGAATTCTCTACCTCTTTCTGTTGAAACCATCTCTAACCAGCCACTCATACTGATGTTAAGGTATTGTTGTCAAAATAAATGATATCAAAATCTCAGAGATTCAATATTATGTGAGATAATTATGTGAGGTAAAGCCTTTACCATGAAAATATAATAGTATATATATAGAGTAATGTAAATGCTAAAGGGTTAAAAGCATGTGTGTGTGTGTGTGTGTGTCCAAAAAGTAAACAGATATAACAAAGCAAACAACACAGTACAATGAAGAAATATATAAGTTTAACGCTTGATATGGTAGGAAAAGGTCTTAACGATTCGGTCACTAGTCCTTCATCAGAAGATATGAGAAATAAAAGATGAATTAGAAAGATAGAGAGAAGAGGGAAGAGGGATGGACAAAGCCATTCAGTCGGCCATTTTGAAGAAATACAACATGAAATAAAATATCTTGCTTAACCCTTTAATGTTCAAACCGGCCAAAACCGGCCAGAATTCTCTACCTTGTTCTGTTGAAACTGGCTGTAACTGGTCGCTCAAACTGATGTTAAGTATTGTTCTCAAAATAAATACTTTCAAAATCTCATAGATTCGATATTTTGTGAGATAATTATGCGAGGTAAAGCCTTTACAATGAAAATATAATAGTATACGTAGAGTAATGTGAATGGTGAAGGGTTAAGGAGACAATGTACAGTTGGAATTTAAAGTAACAACCTTACGATCGTGAAAGACAGTAGCCACTAAACTGGTGGCTGTCACGAGATGGAAGCCAACATTATATTGAAGAAGAAATAATGGCTAAGACAGCTGCTGGTGTTATTGAATAACAGCAGACAATCTACTACACACTATATACATTATATACACTGTTATATATACATTATATACGCTGTTATATATACATTATATACACTGTTATATATACATTATATATGCTGTTATATATACATTATATACGCTGTTATATATACATTATATACACTGTTAAATATACATTATATACACTGTTAAATATACATTATGTCATCAACTACAAACTATATATATACATTATACACACTCTTATATATACACTGTTACATATACATTATATCATCAAGTCTACACTATATATACTGTTATATACACTGTTATATATACATTATATCATCAACTCCCATTATATATATACACTATGTAGATTATTATATACATTGCTATATACACATTATATATAAATTATATACACTGCTATATACACATTATATATAAATGATATACACTACTATATACACATTATATATAAATTATATACACTGTTATATACACATTATATATAAATGATATACACTGCTATATACACATTATATATAAATGATATACACTGCTATATACACATTATATATACATTATATACACTGCTATATACACATTATATATAAATTATATACACTGCTATATACACATTATATATAAATTATATACACATTATATATAAATGATATACACTGCTATATACACATTATATATAAATTATATACAGTGCTATATACACATTATATATAAATTATATACACTGCTATATATACATTATATACACTGCTATATACACATTATATATAAATGATATACACTGTTATATACACATTATATATAAATGATATACACTGCTATATACACATTATATATAAATTATATACACTGCTATATACACATTATATATAAATTATATACACTGCTATATACACATTATATATACATTATATACACTGCTATATACACATTATATATAAATTATATACACTGCTATATACACATTATATACACATTATATACAGTGCTATATACACATTATATATAAATTATATACACTGCTATATACACATTATATATAAATTATATACACATTATATATACATTATATACACTGCTATATACACATTATATATAAATTATATACACTGCTATATACACATTATATATAAATTATATACACTGCTATATGCACATTATATATACATTATATACACTGCTATATACACATTATATATAAATTATATACACTGCTATATACACATTATATATAAATGATATACACTGCTATATACACATTATATATAAATTATATACACTGCTATATATACATTATATATACATTATATACAGTGCTATATACACATTATATACAGTGCTATATACATTATATACACATTATATATACATTATACCACCAATAAACTATTATTATGACCACTCACAACACAACTACTACTACTGCTACTACCACCACCACCACTGCTACTACTACTACTACTACTGCTACCACTACTATATATATATATATGTCAGCATGCATGTGTGATATATATATATATGTGTGTGTGTGTGTGTGTGTGTGTCAGCGTGCATGTGTGTGCATGCACGTGCAGCAACACACAAAGGCTGTGGTAAGTTGACACGGATTACTGCAGTATATCTTATTCAACCTAGATTCCAAGGTGGTTATATCCTAACATGAGATAATGAAGTCAGTCAACTGCTGTACAGTAACGAGGGGGACAAATTGGGGAGTAATTAGACCAGGGCTGGTGTTGGAAGAAGGACAGGGTGGCCGGGGGGGGGGAGAATGGGAGGGGGTGAAGGGGATGAGAGAGCAAGAGAGACGGAGATTGGGAGAGAGAGAGAGAGAGAGAGAGAGAGAAAAATATAGAATGAGGAAGAGATGGAGAGAGCGAGAGAGAGAAATATGGAGAGAAAAAGAGAGAGGAGTGCAAGGGAGAGGGAGACGGAGAGTGAGAGAGAGATAGCGATGGGGGAGAGTGAGAAGGATGGAGAGAAAAGCTGAGTAAATTGATCCCAGTGCATTACTGGTACTTTATTTTATCGACCCCTTAAAGATGAAAGGCAAAGTTAACCTCGGCGGGATTTGAACTCAGAATTCCTGAACCAGAATAATTCCAGACAAACAAACATTATTATGATTGTTTGACCTTGATCTAGACAGAGGGGGGGGGGGGGAGAAGCCCTGCCCCCCACACACGTCACCCCACCCCACCCCACACCAAGGGTTATTTAGTTTGTGTGGGGGGGGGGGGGGGGCAGTGTGAGGGTGAGGCGGTGATGGGGGTTAAGATGTTAAGAGCTACAGCTTTTGTTGGCACATTCTCCAAGTTAATCTACCCCCCCCCCCCCGACAAACTGCTGTCCCCACCACCACCACCACCCCCACCTCCACCACCACCACCACCACCACCACTAGCAACAACAGCAACAACAACACTATCCAATCCCCACTACTATTTACAACCCCCCCCCCGTTTTGTAAATATATATGTATGTATGTATATATGTATGTATATATATATATATGAATGTATGTTTGTGTATGTATGTGTGTGTTTGTATTTATGTATGTGTGTGTACATGCGTGTATGTGTATGTATGTTTGTATTTATGTATATATATGTGTATATGTATGTATGTTTTCATTTATGCATATATGTATGTATGTTTCTATTTATGTACGTATATATGTTGTGTGTGTATATATGTATGTATATGTATGTATATACTTGTATATGTATATACTTGTATATGTATGTATATACTTGTATATGTATGTGTATACTTGTATATGTATGTATATACTTGTATATGTATGTATATACTTGTATATGTATGTGTATACTTGTATATGTATGTATATACTTGTATATGTATGTATATACTTGTATATGTATATATATACTTGTATATGTATGTGTATACTTGTATATGTATGTATATACTTGTATATGTATGTGTTTACTTGTATATGTATGTATATACTTGTATATGTATGTATATACTTGTATATGTATGTGTATACTTGTATATGTATGTGTATACTTGTATATGTATGTATATACTTGTATATGTATGTGTATACTTGTATATGTATGTATATACTTGTATATGTATGTGTATACTTGTATATGTATGTATATACTTGTATATGTATGTGTATACTTGTATATGTATGTGTATACTTGTATATGTATGTGTATACTTGTATATGTATGTGTATACTTGTATATGTATGTGTATACTTGTATATGTATGTGTATACTTGTATATGTATGTATATACTTGTATATGTATGTGTATACTTGTATATGTATGTGTATACTTGTATATGTATGTATATACTTGTATATGTATATATATACTTGTATATGTATGTGTATACTTGTATATGTATGTATATACTTGTATATGTATGTGTATACTTGTATATGTATGTATATACTTGTATATGTATGTGTATACTTGTATATGTATGTGTATACTTGTATATGTATATATATACTTGTATATGTATGTGTATACTTGTATATGTATGTATATACTTGTATATGTATGTGTATACTTGTATATGTATGTGTATACTTGTATATGTATGTATATACTTGTATATGTATGTGTATACTTGTATATGTATGTGTATACTTGTATATGTATGTATATACTTGTATATGTATGTGTATACTTGTATATGTATGTATATACTTGTATATGTATGTATATACTTGTATATGTATGTATATACTTGTATATGTATGTATATACTTGTATATGTATGTGTATACTTGTATATGTATGTATAAAGGAGGTATATGGGTGGCTTGTTATGCTTTTTTAACTTTAGTGCAATCCCAGTCAGTTTCCCCAGGTGATCATAAGAGGTGGGTTAAGATAGTGGGGCAGGGGAGAGGGAATGGTGGGGCGGGGGAGAGGGAATGGTGGGGCAGGGGAGAGGGAATGGTGGGGCGGGGGAGAGTGTAGAGGTGAGTAAGTTGAAGAGGAATTGATAGAAGGAACTAAATGTGTTTGAAGAGGTAAATATATAAAACAGACCAACATGAGAAGGTTCCAGAGAACTCAGTTGAAATAATTAACAGATTTCTACACACAGGCATGGCTGTATGCTTCAGTGTTTCCCTTAGAAAATAGATTTGGTTACAGGATGGGCCTGCTTAATCATGGCTGACCTGGGGCTAAACAACAAGAACATCAATAGATTGGACAGTGGTTCCCTTAGAAAATAGATTTGGTTACAGGGTGGGCCTGCTTAATCATGGCTGACCTGGGGCTAAACAACAAGAACATCAATAGATTGGACAGTGGTTCCCTTAGAAAATAGATTTGGTTACAGGGTGGGCCTGCTTAATCATGGCTGACCTGGGGCTAAACAACAAGAACATCAATAGATTGGACAGTGGTTCCCTTAGAAAATAGATTTGGTTACAGGGTGGGCCTGCTTAATCATGGCTGACCTGGGGCTAAACAACAAGAACATCAATAGATTGGACAGTGGTTCCCTTAGAAAATAGATTTGGTTACAGGGTGGGCCTGCTTAATCATGGCTGACCTGGGGCTAAACAACAAGAACATCAATAGATTGGACAGTGGTTCCCTTAGAAAATAGATTTGGTTACAGGGTGGGCCTGCTTAATCATGGCTGACCTGGGGCTAAACAACAAGAACATCAATAGATTGGACAGTGGTTCCCTTAGAAAATAGATTTGGTTACAGGGTGGGCCTGCTTAATCATGGCTGACCTGGGGCTAAACAACAAGAACATCAATAGATTGGACAGTGGTTCCCTTAGAAAATAGATTTGGTTACAGGGTGGGCCTGCTTAATCATGGCTGACCTGGGGCTAAACAACAAGAACATCAATAGATTGGACAGTGGTTCCCTTAGAAAATAGATTTCGTTACAGGGTGGGCCTGCTTAATCATGGCTGACCTGGGGCTAAACAACAAGAACATCAATAGATTGGACAGTGGTTCCCTTAGAAAATAGATTTGGTTACAGGGTGGGCCTGCTTAATCATGGCTGACCTGGGGCTAAACAACAAGAACATCAATAGATTGGACAGTGGTTCCCTTAGAAAATAGATTTGGTTACAGGGTGGGCCTGCTTAATCATGGCTGACCTGGGGCTAAACAACAAGAACATCAATAGATTGGACAGTGGTTCCCTTAGAAAATAGATTTGGTTACAGGGTGGGCCTGCTTAATCATGGCTGACCTGGGGCTAAACAACAAGAACATCAATAGATTGGACAGTGGTTCCCTTAGAAAATAGATTTGGTTACAGGGTGGGCCTGCTTAATCATGGCTGACCTGGGGCTAAACAACAAGAACATCAATAGATTGGACAGTGGTTCCCTTAGAAAATAGATTTGGTTACAGGGTGGGCCTGCTTAATCATGGCTGACCTGGGGCTAAACAACAAGAACATCAATAGATTGGACAGTGGTTCCCTTAGAAAATAGATTTCGTTACAGGGTGGGCCTGCTTAATCATGGCTGACCTGGGGCTAAACAACAAGAACATCAATAGATTGGACAGTGGTTCCCTTAGAAAATAGATTTGGTTACAGGGTGGGCCTGCTTAATCATGGCTGACCTGGGGCTAAACAACAAGAACATCAATAGATTGGACAGTGGTTCCCTTAGAAAATAGATTTGGTTACAGGGTGGGCCTGCTTAATCATGGCTGACCTGGGGCTAAACAACAAGAACATCAATAGATTGGACAGTGGTTCCCTTAGAAAATAGATTTGGTTACAGGGTGGGCCTGCTTAATCATGGCTGACCTGGGGCTAAACAACAAGAACATCAATAGATTGGACAGTGGTTCCCTTAGAAAATAGATTTGGTTACAGGGTGGGCCTGCTTAATCATGGCTGACCTGGGGCTAAACAACAAGAACATCAATAGATTGGACAGTGGTTCCCTTAGAAAATAGATTTGGTTACAGGGTGGGCCTGCTTAATCATGGCTGACCTGGGGCTAAACAACAAGAACATCAATAGATTGGACAGTGGTTCCCTTAGAAAATAGATTTCGTTACAGGGTGGGCCTGCTTAATCATGGCTGACCTGGGGCTAAACAACAAGAACATCAATAGATTGGACAGTGGTTCCCTTAGAAAATAGATTTGGTTACAGGGTGGGCCTGCTTAATCATGGCTGACCTGGGGCTAAACAACAAGAACATCAATAGATTGGACAGTGGTTCCCTTAGAAAATAGATTTGGTTACAGGGTGGGCCTGCTTAATCATGGCTGACCTGGGGCTAAACAACAAGAACATCAATAGATTGGACAGTGGTTCCCTTAGAAAATAGATTTGGTTACAGGGTGGGCCTGCTTAATCATGGCTGACCTGGGGCTAAACAACAAGAACATCAATAGATTGGACAGTGGTTCCCTTAGAAAATAGATTTGGTTACAGGGTGGGCCTGCTTAATCATGGCTGACCTGGGGCTAAACAACAAGAACATCAATAGATTGGACAGTGGTTCCCTTAGAAAATAGATTTGGTTACAGGGTGGGCCTGCTTAATCATGGCTGACCTGGGGCTAAACAACAAGAACATCAATAGATTGGACAGTGGTTCCCTTAGAAAATAGATTTCGTTACAGGGTGGGCCTGCTTAATCATGGCTGACCTGGGGCTAAACAACAAGAACATCAATAGATTGGACAGTGGTTCCCTTAGAAAATAGATTTGGTTACAGGGTGGGCCTGCTTAATCATGGCTGACCTGGGGCTAAACAACATCTTTTGTGAGTTTATATCGAATAATACTCAATTCATTTGCAAGCAAACAGCCTCATTACTCTGTGTTTTAGATGACAATTGGCTTCTTTTGTTCTAGCGATGACACAGAGAAACAATCGACAATATTGTTTGCTTGCAAATGACTCAAATATTTTTATTACTCGATATAAATCTCACAAATACATTTACGTATCCGCTATGTTAGAGCAGATAACAAAATTCTATTATAATATCAATGTTATCTTCAATCACTTCCACATGTTTATATCAGCAATCTACATAAACTATAGGGTTTCTCTTATACAAACCATTCATTTTATCAGAATGTAAATATTCCAATTTGTATGATTGTTTATATATCAAGTAATCCTGGCATACGTGGTACTCCAATCCAGGGTGCCAAAGATAAAA
>OZ024752.1:46208190-46210690 GCA_964016885.1 Eledone cirrhosa | reverse complement strand
TTTGAGGGACTTACTAAAACTATTAATTATTTCATTACTAAGATACTAACTTAATGTAAAATTCTTATATAAAATTATGTTGGAAGATTTTAATTTAAATTGGAAACCTTTAAAATGGGTGGTTTTATTTCATAGAACCACAACTGGTTTTGGCTGGATTGGTAACTAAAGGGTTAAAATGGACAAGAGTGTGTATAGAGTGGACAGTACAGCAAGCAGCCAGCCATATTTCTGGCTCTATAATAACATATCTAGAGTCTCTCACTAATCAGGTTATTACTATTGCAGCAAGCCTGCATCACAGACATCATACTTAGTAGTAGCTGTAGCATTACTTGCAGTAATAATTACTTATATCAATTATTAGTATTACTAACATGACCACTATCACTACCATCCCACTACTACTACACACTGCGACTAACCCAGGCTGTGCTGCACTTGGGGTCGAGGAGTGTAAACTCTCCAAATATTGGTTGCTCTCCGACAGGTTTGCGGTCGAATCTGTAGCAGTGGAGACTTCTGGTGTCCTTGGCCCTAGGACCACCTCCCTATTAACCACCATTGATACAGTTGGCTACCTGTAGCAGTGGAGACTTCTGGTCCTTGGCCCTAGGACCACCTCCCTCCTCACCTCCATCGACACAGTTGGCTACCTGTAGCAGTGGAGACTTCTGGTGTCCTTGGCCCTAGGACCACCTCCCTCCTCACCTCCATCGACACAGTTGGCTACCTGTAGCAGTGGAGACTTCTGGTGTCCTTGGCCCTAGGACCACCTCCCTCCTCACCTCCATCGACACAGTTGGCTACCTGTAGCAGTGGAGACTTCTGGTCCTTGGCCCTAGGACCACCTCCCTCCCCTCCACCATCGACACAGTTGGCTACCTGTAGCAGTGGAGACTTCTGGTCCTTGGCCCTAGGACCACCTCCCTCCCCTCCACCATCGACACACTTGGCTACCTGTAGCAGTGGAGACTTCTGGTCCTTGGCCCTAGGACCACCTCCCTCCTCACCTCCATCGACACAGTTGGCTACCTGTAGCAGTGGAGACTTCTGGTGTCCTTGGCCCTAGGACCACCTCCCTCCTCACCTCCATCGACACAGTTGGCTACCTGTAGCAGTGGAGACTTCTGGTCCTTGGCCCTAGGACCACCTCCCTCCCCTCCACCATCGACACAGTTGGCTACCTGTAGCAGTGGAGACTTCTGGTCCTTGGCCCTAGGACCACCTCCCTCCCCTCCACCATCGACACAGTTGGCTACCTGTAGCAGTGGAGACTTCTGGTCCTTGGCCCTAGGACCACCTCCCTCCCCTCCACCATCGACACAGTTGGCTACCTGTAGCAGTGGAGACTTCTGGTCCTTGGCCCTAGGACCACCTCCCTCCCCTCCACCATCGACACAGTTGGCTACCTGTAGCAGTGGAGACTTCTGGTCCTTGGCCCTAGGACCACCTCCCTCCCCTCCACCATCGACACAGTTGGCTACCTGTAGCAGTGGAGACTTCTGGTCCTTGGCCCTAGGACCACCTCCCTCCTCACCTCCATCGACACAGTTGGCTACCTGTAGCAGTGGAGACTTCTGGTGTCCTTGGCCCTAGGACCACCTCCCTCCTCACCTCCATCGACACAGTTGGCTACCTGTAGCAGTGGAGACTTCTGGTGTCCTTGGCCCTAGAGCCACCTCCCTCCTCACCTCCATCGACACAGAGTTTGCTACTCGCATCTCCCTCACCATCCTCCGAGGAAACGCCTTCTCTATTCTGTCCGCCAGGGTAGCCAGCATGAGGGCCCCCTTTTGCTTATAACAGCGAGAGATGAGAAAAGCAAGAAAGATGGAGGCAGTGACTATACCAGCATTGCAGAGGTATTTTGTAGAGTTAAAGGGTAAGTGATTATCATACCACACACTACATTCAGGTTCTCCCCTGCACTCGATACCCCTCCCTACCCCACCACAGCCATAAGAGAACAATCAAGCCACTTAACATACAAGCCAAACTATTGTCTATTGTCTTAAACCCATGTAGGTGTGTGGAATGGTTTGGGGCTGAGATCCCGCCTAGAAATTTTTATCAGCAGATCTTTAAAATAATGTATATCACATCCGCCACTAGCACCAATACCACCCCAACCACTAATGTTCCCCATCCATTAATGATAAATACAATTGCCACAGCCATCACCACAAGGGAGTCATAAAAGCAAGGGTGGTAAACCACTTCAACCCACCCCACATCATTTTTTTAAACTCAATCTGCTGACACATGAAATCTCTATCTTTTTTTTTTTTAAAGCAGGGATGCTAAAAAATAAAATGTTTAAGCCTTAAAAATGAAAGAGTAATTTAACTCTAAACTTCCTGTACCACATGAAACCACAAGCTAGCATGAGATTACTGAAAGTTAAAGACACTATATAACTACATCACATTGAAATTTAATTTTTTACAACAATGTTATAAACATTTCAATCAACAAACCTGTTTTTAGATATTTTCTG
>OZ024752.1:46195690-46200690 GCA_964016885.1 Eledone cirrhosa | reverse complement strand
ACTACAGCTACACCACACCACAGCTACACAACACCACAGCTGTACTACAACACGCACTACAGCTACACCACACCACAGCTGTACTACAACACATACTACAGCTACACCACACCACAGCTACACAACACCACAGCTGTACTACAACACATACTACAGCTACACCACACCACAGCTACACAACACCACAGCTGTACTACAACACGCACTACAGCTACACCACACCACAGCTGTACTTCAACACGCACTACAGCTACACCACACCACAGCTGTACTTCAACACGCACTACAGCTACACCACACCACAGCTGTACTTCAACACGCACTACAGCTACACAACACCACAGCTGTACTACAACACGCACTACAGCTACACCACACCACAGCTACACAACACCACAGCTGTACTACAACACGCACTACAGCTACACAACACCACAGCTGTACTACAACACGCACTACAGCTACACAACACCACAGCTGTACTACAACACGCACTACAGCTACACCACACCACAGCTACACAACACCACAGCTGTACTACAACACGCACTACAGCTACACCACACCACAGCTGTACTACAACACATACTACAGCAGTTGGCCAGGAAAAGCTGATGACAGAAGAGCAATGTCAATATATGTTGGTACTGCTGTAACTGTGTTGAGAGGATGGGGCGGGGCTGGTGGATAGGGGGTGAGGGGGTAGTGGTGGTGGTGGTGATGGTGAGGTGGTAGCGGTGGTGTGGAAGATAGGGGGGGGTACTGCTGTAACTGTGTTGAGAGGATGGGGCGGGGCTGGTGGATAGGGGGTAGTGGTGGTGGTGGTGGTGGTGAGGTGGTAGTGGTGGTGTGGAAGATAGGGGGGTACTGATGTAACTGTGTTGAGAGGAGGGGGGGGGGGGGGGGTAATGGTGGTAGTGGTGGTGGTGTGGAAGATAAGGGGGTACTGCTGTAACTGTGTTGAGAGGAGGGGGGACTCGTGGAGAGGGGGGTAGTGGTGGTGATGAGGGGGAAGAGGAGAAAAGAGAAGACTGGCACATTTTTGTCACTTCAACCACGACATGATATTAATAATAATAGTGATTTCATTTATTGGCCCCCAAGGACCGACATGTAGGTTGTCCCTTGGGGCCATAATAATAGTGATGGTTTCTCATTTAGGCACAAGGCCAGCAATGGTTTTCTGGGAGGGAAAGGAGGAAGTCAATTAAATCGACCCCAATGTGTTTAAAGTACCAGTAATGCACTGGGGTTGATTTAATCAACTTTCTCCCCACCCCAACCTCCAAAACCATTGCTGGCCTTGTGCCTAAATCAGAAACCATCACTATTATTATTATCATCATCATCATCATCACCATTACCACCACCACTAACACCACCATCACCACCACACCACCACCAACAACAACACTACCACCACTACCACCACCACCAACACCACACCACCACCACCAACAACACTACCATCATCATCATCACCACACCACCATCACCACCACCACCAACACTACCATCATCATCATCACTCCACACCACCACCACCACTAACACCACCATCAACACTACCATCATCATCACCACCACACCACCACCATCACCACCACCACCACCACCATCATCATCATCACTCCACACCACCACCACCACCAACAACACTACCATCATCACCACCACCACCACCACCACCACTAACACTACCATCGTCATCATCACCATTGTAATTGTCATATCAAAAAAATAGTTGACAGTAATCAGGTGAGAAGGAAGGTGTTATTGTAGAAGAGACCCTGACATATCAAGGACAGACAGAAGGTAAGGTTTAAGGCCATTAGTAGCTGCTGTGTAAAGGGCACAGGGTTAACAAAGGGTTAACTACATAGGTTACCTATCAACAGCTGTTAAAGTAAATAATGGCCTCTGATCTAGACACAAGGCCAGCAATTACCCCAGTACATTACTGGTACTTTATTTTATCAACCCCGTAAGGTTGAAAGGCAAAGTTAACCTCGGCGGGATTTGAAATCAGAACGAAGTTAAATGCCCAAGACAGGCTGTATTTCATTATTAAAGGCCCTTATATTTCAAGGGGTCCAACATGTAAATAAACAGGGATGTAATCAAACAAAAAGGGGTCACATAAATATACAGGGATTTGATCAACGAAAAATAAGGGGTCGCATATAAATATACAGGGATTTGATCAACGAAAAATAAGGGGTCACATATAAATATACAGGGATTTGATCAACGAAAAATAAAGGGCTCTTGTTGTCACAGATGTTAGCAATATGAAGCAATGTTGCTACTGAATTGACAATACTGCAATTACACAATGCATACCCATGCAACAAGCACATACGTGTGCAGCACATGTGTGTGTATATGTGTATGCAACACATGCACACATATGCAACACATGCATACATGTGCAACACGTGCATACATATGCAAACCCATGCACACACGTGCACCATATGCATTATATGTGCAACACATGCACTACAGCAGATGCAAATAAATATTTGCATGCTTTGTTTCTATCTCTTCATTTGCTACACAGAGTGTGTGATGTGATGAAGAGCCAATGAAGTCGGGTGCTTCTATCTCTGGCTAGGGGTGGGAACCATATTTAGTGCTGAGAAATATTATGAATCTTGCAATTTATAAATTCATAGCTAAGCAAATTATATATTCAAATTAACCCTTTAGCATCTCACTTTTTTCTGTTCAAACTGACCGTAACTGCCACTCATACTGATGTTAAGGTGTTGTTCTCAAAATAAATAACATTGAAATTTTGTAGATTCGATATTATGTGAGGTAAAGCCTTTACTGTGAAAATACAATAGTAAATATAGAGTAATGTAAATGTTATGTGAGATAGTATGTGAGGTAAAGCCTTTACTGTGACAATACAATAGTATATATAGAGTAATGTAAATGTTATGGGAGATATTATGTGAGGTAAAGCCTTTACTGTGACAATACAATAGTATATATAGAGCAATGTAAATGTTATGTGAGATATTATGTGAGGTAAAGCCTTTACTGTGAAAATACAATAGTAAATATAGAGTTATGTGAGATATTATGTGAGGTAAAGCCTTTACCATGAAAATACAATAGTATATATAGAGTAATGTAAATGTTATGTGAGATATTATGTGAAATAATTATGTAAGATTACTACAAAAACACAATAGTAAATATAAAATAATGTAAACGCTAAAGAGTTAAACAGTTTTTGTTACCATATTTCTAATGAAAGACATTTTTCAAATACTTTTTAAAAATAAAAATTTAGAGTGATTTCGTAATACAACAAACTTTCTCATCATAACAAAAATGCCTTACATAAAATTTTAACAGAAGGCATAAATTTTCTAACGAACATTTAAAAATAAATGACTATGTTATCATAGAATCGGGGTCAGTTTCAGACAGCTTGGCATCAGAAGGGGTACACCATATGTTTTATATAGGGTTTTAGAGAGAGTTTGTCAGCGGGTAAAATTTTGAATGTAAGCATGAGATTCTTCTCATTATACTCCCTGCTATTTGGTTTGCTAGAAACAGCAGTGAAATCTTCTTTAAAAGCACACACTACTGTCTTAGACAACAACAAAAATCCCCACCATATGGGATAAAGTAGTCTATGAGGCTACAGAACTCCCAGCTCCATTGTCACACAAAATAAAATGGAATGGCCACTATTGGAATGTCTTTGATCATATCTGCTTGGTCATTGTTGCCTGACCTAGGGTTAAACACTAGCACGTGTGTCTATATTTCTTCACAGGTGCACGTTTGTGTTAGTATGTATACTATGTCCCCCAAGGATGCTTAATAATAATAATAATAATAATAATAATAATAATAATAATTGTTTCTACTTTTTGGCACAAGGCCAGCAATTACCCCAGTGTATTACTGGTACTTTATTTTATCGAGCCATGCAACGATGAAAGGCAAAGTTAACCTCGGTGGGATTTGAACTCAGAACATTAAGAGATTTATTGAATAATGGTCGGCATTCCCCCCCCCCCCCCAATAATCTTATGATTCTACAAATTTATTCATCTAATATGTAGGAGCCTTAATGCAGCCACTTTACCTACTAAATACAGTAGCCAAGTCTCCCTTAAACCTTGCCCCATATTGGGACTATGGTGAGGTCAATTATAGTGTATCTGCAAAAATAGGGGGAGAACACCCCCCCCCCTGCCGCCCACAAAAAACAACAACAACCCCACCAAAAAAACAGGTGCTATTAAAATTCAAACACATCTCTCTGGTCATATGTCTGTACAACCAAGGTTGTTGACCTCCTCCTCCTCCTGCTACTACTACTACTACTACTACAGTCAGTACTACTACTACTAACACCACTACTACTACTACTACTACTACTACCACTACTACTACAACCAGTACTACTACTACTAACACCACTACTACTACTACTACCAGTACTACTAACATCACCACTACTACTACTACTACCACTACTACTAACACCACTACTACTACTACTACCACTACTACTACAACCAGTACTACTACTACTAACACCACTACTACTACAACCAGTACTACTACAACTACTACCACCACCACCACTACTACAACAAGTACTACTACTACTACAACTACTACCACCACCACCGCCACTACTACTACCACTACCACCACAACCACCACTACTACTACTACAGCTAATAATAATAATGGTTTTTGATGTAGTCACAAGGCCAAGAATTTTTGGAGGAGGGGGAAAGTTGATTAAATCGACCCCACTACGTTACTGGTACTCTATTTTATCAACCCCAATAATAATAATTGTGTCTAATTTAGGGCACAAGGCCAGCAATTTTGGGTGAGGGCAAAGTCAATTAAATCGACTCCAGTGTATTACTGGTACTTTATTTTATCGACCCCCGTAAGGATGAAAGGCAAAGTTAACCTCGGCGGGATTTGAATTCAGATCGTAAAGGGCC
>OZ024752.1:46173190-46188190 GCA_964016885.1 Eledone cirrhosa | reverse complement strand
TATATATACACATGCATCATCATTCATCATCATCATCATCATCTCATTTTATGTCCACTTTTCCCTGCTTGCAAGGGTGGGACATGTATATATATATATATATACATGTATGTGTGTATATATACATGTATATATACATACATGTATGTGTGTATATATATATATATATATATATATATATATACATGTATGTGTCTAAATGTGTAAATATATGCACACTTAAGTGTATATATCTGTGTGTGTATATATATATATATATATATATATATATATACACACATATGTATATACATGTAAATACATATAGTTGAACACGCATGCACTTAAGTGTACATATACATACATGGGTGAACATGTATTAAACACCTGCCTTGCAATGATATGCTTTCCTACATATTTATCAACAACACTGTATGTACACCCATAAATATACATACATATCTATATACATGATAATGAAATTATTCTGTACAGTGCTATACACACACACACATACATATGTATATATACATAAACACACACACACACACGTGTAGATATATAAACACACACACACACATATATATATATATGGTTATATTGGTGTTTACCAATATGTTTTAAGCATAACTTGGTTATTCTCTCTCCATATATACATACGTATATATATATATATATATATATATATATATATATATATATACACGCATGTATGTATATGTATATATATGTCTGTGTGTAACCTGCAGCTGTTCTCACTGCAATCAATGTGATCATCTGCTGTGCATATTTTGCATATTTCAGTTGATCAACAAAAGTTCTCGCACTGATTACTGAGACATCAGCCGTCATTGATGCAACTGCACAAAAGTGGCACCAATATATCAGCACTACTGCATTCCAGCTGCACTTCCTACTTTAACCCTTTTAATACCAAACAACCTGCAACTGCCTAGGGTTTTATTATACAATGCTGTTTGTTTTAAAGTGTATACATGTATCTAAAAACATTCCATCATAATTTTACTTAAGAACCTTTCTTAAGTTATGTTCCAAACACCTCTGGTTTTATTATACAAAGCTGTTTGTTTTTAAGTGTATACATGTATCTAAAAACATTCCATCATAATTTTACTTAAGAACCTTTCTTAAGTTATGTTCCAAACACCTCTGGTTTTATTATACAATGCTGTTTGTTTTAAAGTGTATACATGTATCTAAAAACATTCCATCATAATTTTACTTAAGAACCTTTCTTAAGTTATGTTCCAAACACCTCTGGTTTTATTATACAAAGCTGTTTGTTTTAAAGTGTATACATGTATCTAAAAACATTCCATCATAATTTTACTTAAGAACCTTTCTTAAGTTATGTTCCAAACACCTCTAGTTCTAGTATACAAAGCTGTTTGTTTTATATTTATCTAAAAACATTTGAACAATAATTTTATGTAAGAACCTTTCTTAAGTTATGTTCCAAACACCTCTGGTTCTAGTATACAAAGCTGTTTGTTTTATATTTATCTAACAACATTTGAACAATAATTTTACTTAAGAACCTTTCTTAAGTTATGTTCCAAACACCTCTAGTTCTAGTATACAAAGCTGTTTGTTTTATATTTATCTAAAAACATTTGAACAATAATTTTACTTAAGAACCTTTCTTAAGTTATGTTCCAAACACCTCTGGTTTTATTATACAAAGCTGTTTGTTTTAAAGTGTATACATGTATCTAAAAACATTCCATCATAAGTTTACTTAAGAACCTTTCTTAAGTTATGTTCCAAACACCTCTGGTTCTAGTATACAAAGCTGTTTGTTTTATATTTATCTAAAAACATTTGAACAATAATTTCACTTAAGAACCTTTCTTAAGTTATGTTCCAAACACCTCTAGTTCTAGTATACAAAGCTGTTTGTTTTATATTTATCTAAAAACATTTGAACAATAATTTTATGTAAGAACCTTAGTTAAGTTTTGTTCCAAACATCAGCTTAATAACGAGAAAGTTAGCTTTATTACTAAATCCAGCCCTTACACCAACAATTCTTGATTATTTTCAAAATAATTTGAAAATTATAGACAGTGTCTTTCATCTGAAATATGGTAATGAAGTGTTGGCATTTATCTAAAAACCTTTCAGAAGAATTTTTACGTTCCAAACACTAACCTCATTATGAAAAAGTTAGTTATATTACTAAATCCTCCGAAATTCTTGATTATTTCATGATTCAATGGACAATGATAGCCAGTATCTTTCATTAGAAATATTTATAATGAAAGGGTTAAGTCTATGTCTACATATTAGAGTTAATATATAAAGCACCAGTGTTTTTACTACAATTGATTGATTGATTTGTTTGCTGCTGAGAACTTCTAGTAATGGTAACAAGATCAACTGGCTGGCTTCCAGATTGTAAAACTAGACATTTCTGAGGGTGCAAAGATTGTGAGAGCCTTATACAACCTCTAAAATATTAAAACACAGCGAGATCCTTATAAAACCCCTAAAATATTAAAATATGGTGAGAGCCCCTTACAACAACCCTAAAATATTAAAACACAGTGAGATCCTTATAAAACCCCTAAAATATTAAAATATGGTGAGAGCCCCTTACAACAACCCTAAAATATTAAAATATGGTAAGAACCTTATACAACACCCCCTAAAATATCAAAATACAGTGAGAGCCTTATACAACAGCCTGTAAAATATTAAAATACAGTGAGGACCCCTTACAACACCCCTAAAATATTAAAATACAGTGAGGGCCTCTTACAACAGCCCTAAAATATTAAAATATAGTAAGAACCTTAAACAACAACCCCAAAAATATTTTTAAAAAATCAAAATAATCAATACATTAATGAGATCCCTCAATGGGGTCATTTAGAGAAGATCCTAAAGCTACTTTACATTGAAAAAACAAAACAAAGTGTGTGAGGATGGGGAGGAGGTGGAAACCCTCTCCATCCTCACACCCTACACTCACGTCAATTCTGAGATACACCCTACACTCACGTCAATTCTGAGATATGTTAGTAAACTTCCTTCAAGTTACATATGGTAGATTAAAGTCAGACATCAGAGATTGGAGAAAACCAGATGTTAATAATAATAATAATAATAATAATAATGATTTCTTTATTGGCCACAAGGGCTGACATCAAGAAAAACATTACAGACGGTACAGGATGGTACGATGTGGGTTTTGTGCGTGTAAAGATTTTTATTATTTATATAAGAAACGAAAAAGAAAAAGACATAGAAACATATATATAAACAATAAAAATGAAAATTGAAACAATGAAAAATTCCCCAATAGGGTGGAAACCTCCGAGGGTTACTCGTGGCAAAAACCACACAAAAGACCACGGCCAACCTGACCACCAGGGCAAGCGCCCTCTCTCAATTTTTCCATTTCTCAAACTACAGACGTATATTCAGAGCGGTTCCGTTCACTTGGACCATTCTCGCTACATTTCACCCACCTTTCAACAAACTTGCTAGAGGGCAGCACTTGCCTCTCCACTCTGATTTTCCTCTTCAAGTGAAACTTGAAAAAGTTAATTAGGGATTCGCCGAAGAGGAAAGTGTCTGTCTTTAACCCTTTCAACCTTGTCCACCACACAATCCCTTTCGCCATGGCCACCAGGCAGATGAAAACCGCCTGCCCTTCCTCCTCGAAGGAAGATGGCGAGACCATCTGCACAATGGACTCAGTCGATAACCAGATCAGTCTACATAGCTCCACAAGTCAGTAATGCTCGGGCACTGAACGAGTGCGTGCACGAAGGTTTCGTCGCTCTGCGCGCATCTCGGACAAGCTCGGCTGACGGCACTTCCGTGCCTGTAGAGTTTATCTCGAACCAGCAACGCTCCCTAGTAGCACTGCCAGGGGTTTTTGGAAGTTATCCATAGGCCCTGGGCTGAAAGTTCTCCGGAAGAGAGCAAACAGCTGATCTTCTTCGACGCCCAGGATCTCTCCGAGAACGTCGTCGCTCTTCCCCTCCACTAGTCCTCTATAATAATAATAATAATAATAATAATAATTGTTTCTACTTTAGGCGCAAGGCCAGCAATTACCCAGTGCATTACTGGTACTTTATTTTATCGACCCCGTAAGGATGAAAGGCAAAGTTAATCTCGGCGGAATTTGAACCCAGACTGTAAAGGGACTCCATAATAATAATGCTTTCTAGTTTAGGCACAAGGCCAACCGTTTTGGGGGGAAGAGGGAAAGTTGATTAAACAGACCCCAGTGCATTACTGGTACTTTATTTTATCAACAAGCTAAAACCCAACATTCAACACATTAAAGACATTTCTTTATTTTTCCCCATTTCACACAAGAGTTGTTAACTTAATAATATATTTTGTAATTGCTCCCACATTTGTTTTCACCATTTTTCATTATCAGCCTAGTATGTATATATATATATATATATATATATATATATATATATATACATACATACATATAGACATGTATATGTATATACACACTTACACATGCAATAATATATACATATATATATATATATATATATATATATATATATATATATATATACATATATATACATACATCATACATTCATATATACATATATATAGTGAAAACATTGACATGAAACGGTGATGATATACATACATACATACATATACACACACATGCACACACACACACACACACATACGCAATAACAATATTGAAGAAACAGACACAAATGTAGTAATATTAGCCGAAGTAAAGCATATTACAGTTGTTGTTGTTGTTGTTGTAATATGTGACTGTATAACAGACATCTGTAGAGTTTATGACAGACAGATGTGAGAGGTTTTATTACCAACAGATGTGTTGTTTGATCATCATTACTGTTAGATGTGGGGGTCTTTTTAATCATTACCACCAGATGGATTAGTTGTATATTCAGCTCCCTACTTTATGTAACACTGATTATTTTAACGTAGCTCACTGACTCCTGTTTGTGCAATTCTAAATCTAATTTTCTGCAGTAAGTTTACATTTTCTGTCAACTACCACATGTGGTGCTTACATGGTAAATGATGGATAAAGAACTGTAACTCTTCAGCATTTAAAGCAGCCATATCTGGCCAGAATTCTCTCACCTCACCTCTTTCTGTTCAAACCAGCCATATCTGGCCAGAATTCTCTCATTTCTTTCTGTTCAAACCAGCCATAACTGGCTAGAATTCTCTCACCTCTTTCTGTTAAAACCAGCCATAACTGGCCAGAATTCTCTCACTTCTTTCTGTTCAAATTGACCATAACTGGCCAGAATTCTCTCACCTTTCTGTTCAAACCAGTCACATCTGGCCAGAATTCTCTCACCTCTTTCTGTTTAAACCAGCCATAACTGGCCAGAATTCTCTCACCTTTCTGTTCAAACCAGTCACATCTGGCCAGAATTCTCTCACCTCTTTCTGTTTAAACCAGCCATAACTGGCTACACATACTGATGTTAAGATATTGATCTCAAAAATAATAACATCATCAAAATCTCATAAATTCCACATGTGAGATAAAACCTTTACCATGAAAATATAATAGTAGAGAAATGTAAATGCTAAAGGGTTAAACGGTCATAAATTGTTTAAAATAGCCACTGAAAATGCTTCTTAGAAATATAAAGAATATCAAAAACTCTCAGCTTTTTAAAAATGAACCCTGTTATGTCTCCAGTTGACCCCACATCAAACTAATGTCTTTGAATGTATAATTTTTATGAGAGGGACACATATCTGATTGGACAGACTGCAGTATATCATCACCAGCATCACCACCAACAACAACAGCATCACCACCAACAACAACAACAACAGCAACAATAACAACAACAGCAACAACAACAATAGTGACCAGATTGAGAGAGGAAATTATGAAAACTAACAGTTGAGTTTGTGTTTGATATATAAATGGAAGGAAAGGGGTTGGACGAGGGAAGGGGTAGGGGAAAATCCAGAATTCAATCTACCACCATCACCACCACCACCATCACCTCCACCACAACCACCACCACCACCACCACCACCACTAACACCACCACCACCACCACCACCACCATCACTGAACTGTGAAATGAGATTGAAACCTTCTCTGATCCAATCTCACCATTAGAAAGATGGTGTCACTTTACCTTCCACACACACACACACACACACACTAACTCTCTCCCTCACACACACACACACACTAACCCTCACACACACACACTAACTCTCCCCCACACACACACTAACTCCCCCCCCACACACACACACTAACCCCCTCTCTCTCACACACACACACACACTCTCCCTCACACACACACACACACACACACACACTCACTAACTCTCTCTCACACACACACAAACTCTCTCTTCCCCCCCCCCCCCCCACACACTCTCTCACTTTCTACTGACATTCCTTACACAGATCACTTGGAATTAGGACCGCCCTCATTCACCTCCACACACACACAGACACACACACACACACACTTACACACACAGACACACACTTCCACACACACACAAACTTGCAATGGCACACACTTGTAACATATTAGAGTTACCATCCTTTAGAGAAAACAGAGGGGAAAAGGGAAAGAGGGGGAGGGGTGAGTGTGTGAGGCTAGGGAGGGTAGATGGGGGGGGGGTAGATAGGGGGTAAGGCAGAAGCTGTGATGATGGGAGATAATGAAGATGAGAAAAGACAGGTTAGAGAAGGGGGTGGGGGGGGAAGGGAGGGAGAGGGAGTTCACTGAGGAGAAGTGGGAGAGGGTAATGTAGAAAGATTGAATTACATGTATATGGCTGCACACACACACAACCACACACACACACACATATATAACCACACCACACACATAACCACACACCACACACACATACACACACATATAACCACACACACACACACACATATAACCACACACACACACACACATATAACCACACACACACACACACACACACACACACACACACCGTTGGTTCTGTCTCCAATAATGGAACAGCCTAGTCATGAAATTAACATGCAAGTGGCCAAGCATTCCACAGACACATCTACCTTTAAACCCTCCCCTCCCCCAACCACCCCACAATCCTCGGGGTGTGTGTGTGTGTTGGGGGGGGGGGGGGGGTTATCAGAAATATCCAACATGACACTGTACCAGGGTTTATGGCTGAGCCCTATTAATATACAAATACTTATTGAAGGGCGGTGGATTGGCAGTATCCGGTAGAGGGTTTGCAGCATAGAGTTACGGCCCTTTATGGTCTGAGTTCAAATCCCGCCGAAGTTAACTTTGCCTTTCATCCTTACGGTGGGGCGGGGGGGGGGGGTCGATAAAATAAAGTAGTACCAGTAATGCACTGGGGTAATTGCTGGCCTTGTGCCAAAAGTAGAAACAATTAATTTACAAATACTCTCAGGATCTCGAATAATTGTCCCCACCCCTGAATATTAATTTTTAAGAATCCCCCCCCCCCCCCGACCTCTTATCCCCACCCGCCCCACTTATCAAATTTTTTACTAATCTATCTCTGGTGTCATTTTTCTATATACATTAAAATACATGATACATGACCAAAAATGTACATCACAAGAAACACTAGACACCTTTGGCTCAGGTCTCAATATGTAAACAAAACGACTAATTCTGATTTTTTTTGATTTTTTATATCAACAGAGACAACCAAGAACACCCCCCCCCACACACACACACTTATTACATCCCCTCTTCCTACTTATTCCAACTCCCACATTTCCACCCCTCCCCATTTATTCCAACCCCCTCACTTCATCCCCCCCCCCCCCCTCTACACACATATTCCAACACTCCTATTATTTGGGACAAGAGAGAGAGAGAGAGAGAGAGTATGACCTATTTTTCTTTTTCTTGTTAGATTGGAGCAACTTGAAATAAAGAGTGTTGCTCAAGGACACAAGCCACCAGGAATTCAATTCCTGACTTTACAATCACAAGCTGAACATATTGACTTCAACACATGCCTTCATGTATATCATCATCATTGTCTTAACACCTTAGCATTTGAACTGGTCATATCCGGCTAGAATTCTCTCTCACCTTTTTCTGTTCAAACCGACCATAACCGGCTGCTTATACTTATGTTAAGGTATTGTTCTCAAAATAAATATATATCAAAATCTCATAGATTCGATATTATGTGAGGTAAAGCCTTTACTGTGAAAATACAATAGTATATATAGAGTAATGTAAATGTTACGTGAGGTAAAGCCTTTACCATGAAAATACAATAGTATATATAGAGTAATGTAAATGTTATGTGAGATATTATGTGAGGTAAAGACTTTACCGTGAAAATACAATAGTATATATAGAGTAATGTAGATGTTATGTGAGATATTGTGTGAGGTAAAGCCTTTACTGTGAAAATATAATAGAATATATAGAGTAATGTAAATGTTATGCGAGATATTATGTGAGATAAAGCCTTTACTGTGACAATACAATAGTATATATAGAGTAATGTAAATGTTATGTGAGATATTATGTGAGGAAAAGCCTTTACTGTGACAATACAATAGTATATATAGAGTAATGTAAATGTTATGTGAGATATTATGGGAGGTAAAGCCTTTACTGTGACAATACAATAGTATATATAGAGTAATGTAAATGTTATGTGAGATATTATGGGAGGTAAAGCCTTTACTGTGACAATACAATAGTATATATAGAGTAATGTAAATGTTATGCGAGATATTATGGGAGGTAAAGCCTTTACTGTGACAATACAATAGTATATATAGAGTAATGTAAATGTTATGTGAGATATTATGGGAGGTAAAGCCTTTACTGTGACAATACAATAGTATATATAGAGTAATGTAAATGTTATGTGAGATATTATGGGAGGTAAAGCCTTTACTGTGACAATACAATAGTATATATAGAGTAATGTAAATGTTATGTGAGATATTATGTGAGATAAAGCCTTTACTGTGACAATACAATAGTATATATAGAGTAATGTAAATATTATGTGAGATAAAGCCTTTACTGTGACAATACAATAGTATATATAGTATGATGGGTTGGACATGTCTACATGTACATACATACAATGGAAGTCATTTAATATCATTATTTTGAAGACAGAGTCTTTTTTTAGATAATAATAAACAGCTGATAACATTAAGCAGAGGAGAAAACAATATCCTGGTTGTGGTTAAAAGCCACCAGTTTTGATAACAATATATTTATCAACTTGTAAGTTAATTACACAAGTGTGGCTGTTATGTTGGTCAAACAATTACAACACTTGTAATTAGAACCAATGGACGGCAAACAACACAGCATGTCTGTGTGTCTGTGTGTATATATGTATGTATGTGTATATATATGTATGTGTATACATATGTATATATATGTATGTGTACATATATATATATATATATGTGTATATATATATATATATATATGTATGTATGTGTATATATATATGTATATATATATATATATATACATATATATACACATTATATATCATCATCATCATCATCATCATCATAATCGTTTAACGTCAATCTCCTACGCTAGCATAAGTTAGACGGAAATTGTCCCACTTGAGACAAGATTGATCGGATGACCGTGTCTCACTTGGCTTCTACAGGACTAGAACTGTTTCATTCGAGGGAAATCATCAGGAAAGCTTTCCTGATGATTGCCTTTGAATTAAACAGTTCTAGTCCTGTAGAAGCCATTTCTATATTAAATAGTTATACTCTGCTATGTATTGAGTACCTTACTTACTGTGGTTACCCCCGATTGAACCTGGGATAAACACACACATACATCTATCTAGGGCGGGTAAAATTCCCGAGATCCATGGACGAGTTCTCTCCAGCGGTCTCTGTCCCTCATCATCGCTGCAATGTCCTGCATCTCCAAGAGACTGGTGTCTATATATATATATATATATATATATATATATATATATATATATATATATATATATATGATCATCATCATCATTTCAGTTTACGTCCGCTTTTTCCCTGCTTGCAAGGGTGGGACGGGAACTGATTCTGGCTTGATTTCTACAGCTGGATGCCCTTCCTAACACCAACCTCATTTACAGTGAGTGCTGGGTGCTTTTTTGCCGTGGCACCTCCACGACCACTTTGCAGTGGAATGATAGGGACCCCCAGTCCCTATCATCTCATTTTTACAGCTGAGTAAACTGTAAAATAAAGTGTCTTGCTCAAGGAAACAACACATCACCCGGTCTGAGAATTGAACCCACAACCTTTCGATTGCAAGGCCAATGGTCTAACCACTAAGCCATATGCCTCCATATATATATAGTAATAATAATAAATTTGAAGACTAAAATCCAAAGAGGGCTCGATAAGGATAAATATATATCAAATATATAAGAACGCTAGAACAAATATTTATTAAAATAACAGATTAAAGCTTAAGCAAAGAATCGCTGCTTTCACCCTTAACGGAATCTTTGCTTAAACTTTAATCTGTTATTTTAATATATATATATATACACATATATAAGCAAAAGAATGAATGAATGAAAGAGTTACCAGCCATATATATATATATATATATATATATATATATATATATATATACACATACACACACAACTGCATTAACATTTTTGATACCAAACCACCTAAAACTATTCCTGGTTGAAGAATAATGCAACGTTTGTTTTAAAGTGTTTACAATCTATCTGAAAATGCTTCCATTGTAATTTCATAAAAGAACTTTTATTAAATGATGTTCCAAACACCAGATTTATAAGAAGATCTCCATATTCTTGATTTTTAAAATGATTTGAAAACAATAAACAGTTTCTTTCATGAAGACTACAGTTCTGAAAGGGTTAAAACAAACACCAAGTGTTATAAATAGTGTGTTTATCAGTAAGTAAAAACATATAGCCTGGTTTTAACCTGGATGATAACACCTCCAGTTATCGCAGGCTACTTCAGATAATCAATGACTTGTTATCAAATACTTATAATCTATGTTATTCAATATATACACTGACATATATATAAACATATATAAACACATTTACATAGATATATACACATCTATACACAGACACATACACACACCCACACACACATATATATACACAGAGAGGCAGTTGTAAAAACATATACACATACATACATATATACACATATAGACAAATACAGACATATACACACAGACACACACACACACACATATATATACACAGAGAGACAGCTGTAAAAACATATACACATACATACATATATATATGCACATATAGACAAATACACACATATACACACAGACACACACACATATATATACACACAGAGGCAGTTGTAAACACATATACACATACATACATATATACACATATAGACAAATACACACATATACACACAGACACACACACATATATATACACACAGAGGCAGTTGTAAACACATATACACATACATACATATATACACATATAGACAAATACACACATATACACACAGACACATACACACATATATACACACACAGAGGCAGTTGGAACACATATACACACACATACATATATACATATATAGACATATACACATATACATAGACACACATATGTAAAAATATACAGACATATACATATAAGCACATACAGACACATATAAACATACATAGATAAACACATATATACAGAGAGAGCCACCCATAAGTCTATACATGTACAGACATGTATATATACACATACAGACATGTATATATACACATACAGACACAAACATGTGACATTGTAGCAAAACAAGAGAAGTGACATGTTTATTCTAGGCCTTGCGCTTAAAGAAACCAATATAACAGTACTGGGGTTGATAGTGCCCCAGTATGGCCACAGTCTATTGCCTGAAACTAGTAAAACAGTACTGGGGTTGATATGAACAGACAAAAATAAAATGGTGTAAGACAGAACAAAGGAGAGTCACAAAAATAAAAACCTAGTTACTGAGGAGGTCACAGAATGTGTGATGAAAGAACTTTGACAATATGTAAACAACCTTCCGGTTATCGAACCAACCAACCAACTGGAAATTTATAATAAATTGAAGTGAAAGCAAGAGAGAGAGAGAGAGGTTGTATGAGAGAGAGAGAGAGAGAGAGAGAGAGAGGTTGTGTGTGAGAGAGAGAGAGAGGTTGTGTGTGTGAGAGAGAGAGAGAGAGAGAGGTTGTGGGTGAGAGAGAGAGTCTATGTATGTTTAGCGTGTGTGTATGTGTGTAAGGTGTGTATGTATGTTTAATATTGTATATGTGTGTGTGATGCATGTTAAATGTGTATATGTATGCCTAGTGTTGTATGTATGTGTATATGTATGTTACATGTGTATATGTATGCCTAGTGTTGTATGTATGTGTATATGTATGCCTAGTGTTGTATGTATGTGTATATGTATGTTACATGTGTATATGTATGCCTAGTGCTGTATGTATGTGTATATGTATGTTACATGTGTATATGTATGCCTAGTGCTGTATGTATGTGTATATGTATGTTACATGTGTATATGTATGCCTAGTGTTGTATGTATGTGTATATGTATGTTAAATGTGTATATGTATGCCTAGTGTTGTATGTATGTGTATATGTATGTTAAATGTGTATATGTATGCCTAGTGTTGTATGTATGTGTATATGTATGCCTAGTGTTGTATGTATGTGTATATGTATGCCTAGTGTTGTATGTATGTGTATATGTATGCCTAGTGTTGTATGTATGTATGTGTGTGTGATGTATGTTTAATGTGTATATGTATATTTAGTATTGCATCTATGTTAATTAACAGTTATTGTGTATATAACTAAAAGTGTATAATGGGGAAGAGGAGGCTGCATCAGTCTGCTGATTCATCTTCCATCTGTGTGTGGAATGTGTGTGGTGTGGGTTGAAGGGTAGAAAGGGGGGGGGGGGGGGGGAGAACCAACTGTGGAGGTGTGTGTGGGTGTGTCGGCAGGGTGGGGAGGGCTTTGCATGAACAACTAAACTCATCTAGCAGGTAGTAAACAAAGAAAGTGGAAGTACGAAAATAACAACTGGACCAGCCAGTTGTAGAGATATGCCGCCGCTGTGGAGCTCTGTAGCACTCCGGTAATAATAGCTCACATTTGGATTTGAAACAACAACAACAACAACAACAACAACAAAAAAAACTTGTTTAGTTGAGGGTGGGGGTCTGGAGATGGTAGGGTGAGGTGAGGGTGGGGTCTGGAGATGGTAGGGTGAGGTGGGGATTTGGCAGAGTCATTAACCCTTTTTAGCATTTACATTACTATATATATATATATATATATATATATATATATATATATATATATAAATAAATATAAATATATATATATATATATATATATATATAACGAAGGAGTTGTGGTAAGGAACCAGATGGACCATAACGCACCAGAGTACTCAATACTTAGGGTAGTAGAGTGGGTAATAGGAGAAAGTATGACCCCGACGGCAGAGCTCAAGCCGTTTCGACGGCTTGAGCTCTGCCGTCGGGGTCATACTTTCTCCTATATATATATATATATATATATATATATATATATATATATATATATATATATATATATATATATATGTATATATAATCATCATCATCATCATCATCGTTTAATGTCTATCTTCCACACTAGCATGGGTTAGACGGGAATTGTCCCAATTTGAGGCAAGATTGGTCAGGTGACCATATCTCGCTCGTATAGGACTGACTATCTGGCAGGTTTTCTATGGCTCGATGCCCTTCCTAACACCAACCATATATATATATATATATATATATATATATATATAATCATCATCATCATCATCAACACCATGATCAATATCATCATATTCATTATAGCCATCATCATCATCATCATCATTGTTTAACAGTCATTTTTCCATGCTTATCAGTCAAATTGTCCACTTCAAGAGACAAGCCTGGCCAAGATACAGACACACCTGTAAATTTGGCCGATGGTTTTACAGCTGGATGCCCTTCCTAACACCAACCACCTCACGTAATATCCAATCTATGAGATTTTGATATTAATTATTTTGAGAACAATACCTTAACATCAGTATGAGTGGCCAGTTACAGCCAGTTTGAACAGAAAGAGGTGAGAGAATTCTGGCCGGATACGGCCGGTTTGAATGCTAAAGGGTTAAGGCATTAGACATTTCTTCCGGAATTCTGCTGCACAGAGTTACGTCCCTTTACGGTCTGAGTTCAAATCTCGCCGAGGTTAACTTTGCCGTTCATCCTTACGGGGTCAATAAAATAAAGTACCAGTAATGCACTGGGATAATTGCTGGCCTATATTTTCATGGTAAAGGCTTTACCTCACCTAATATCGAATCTATGAGATTTTGATATTTATTTGGAGGACAATACTGTAACATCAGTATGAGTGGGCAAGCAGGGAAAAGCGGCAGTAAAATGAAATGATACACACATATACACCATATATACTTATATATACACATATATACACCATATATACTTATATATACACACATATACACCATATATACTACACATATATACACCATATATACTTATATATACTACACATATATATACACCATATATACCTATATATACACACATATACACCTATATATACACACATATACACCATATATACCTATATATACACACATATACACCATATATCCACCATATATACCTATATACACACATATACACCATATATACCTATATATACACACATATACACCATATATAGCTATATATACACACATATACACCATATATACCTATATATACACACATATACACCATATATATACCTATATATACACCATATATACCTATATATACACACTGGTAGTCTTTTCATCTAACCAGACTAGAAGGTAATTTATGATTGTATAGACAAGTGTTTCTTTATCTACTCCACCACTACTGTCTAGGGGGGGGGGGGGGGGGGGGGTAG
>OZ024752.1:46163190-46165690 GCA_964016885.1 Eledone cirrhosa | reverse complement strand
ACACATTATCTAATGTGACAAGTGGTTGTGCTGTGAGGGCAGGTTGGCTGCTATTTTTAGCAGGTCAAACAACTGCATAGAGACTGCCTCTATAGCGACTCAGTGAGACTTACTATATAGCAGACTGGCAAAAATGTGTAGTTGTGTGCACCAGTTTGAAATCAATAGATAGACTCATTTTAAAGTCCCTTGTGCAATTTTAAATTTAGATAACTTTAGTTCTATATATGGCAGAATTAATTTACAGAGAATAAAAGTGATAAAAAAAAATTGTACATTTTTAATAAATTATATTCTTGAGATTGTCAGTTGTCAACATTGCTACTGGCATTATATATGCAAAGACTAATGCTATTCTGAAATTCTAGTAATAGGTTTTGTAGCTGAGTCTCAGTTATACCCCCACACCCACCCCTGAATCAAATTAACTCTTTTGATTCCAATCTCCCTGAAACTGCTTCTGGTTTGATCTTATAAAACTGCATATTTTAACCCTTTAGCATTTAAACCGGCCATATCTGGCCAGATTTATCACCTCTTTCTGTTCAAACCAGCCATAACTGGCCACTCATACTGACATTAAGGTATTGTTCTCAAAATGAATAATATCAAAATCTCATAGATTCGATATCATGTGAGATAAAGCCTTTACTGTGATAGTAACTACAGAGTAATGTAAATGCTAAAGGGTTAAAGTGTATATATTTTTATCTAGAAAAAAACCTTCCACCCTATCATTTTATACTTTGGGAGAATCCATCATAATTTAATAAAAAAATAAAAATTAAAAATTAAAAATAAAATAATTCTTTGTTAAGTTATATTCCAAACACCAACTTAATAATGAGAAAGTCAGTTATTTCAGTAAATTCTTTCAAATTCTTGATTATTTTCAAAAATTATCTGAAAATCATAGACAGTGTCTTTAATTAGAGACATGGCAATGAAAGAGTTAATTATCTTAGCTCGCAAGTCATTTATAGAATTGAAGAACCAGTAAAATAAACGAAACACTATTTTGATGACCAGTGTTCTAATTATTCAGTCAACATAACGACCTTCTTGTTAAATTAATGAGTGAGTGGCTGAGTATTCCAAACGTTTCATTTGCAACAAAACAACAAAAGGCCAGACAGGAAGCTTTCTTGAACATTTTAATTCTACAAAAACATTATACATATTTCAATGGCCCAGTTGCATCATCTGAACATGATATAAGACTTAGACAATTTCATCAGGTGTTGATTGCATAATTAGTTATATAAGATAACAGAATTACAGCAAACACAATCAGAGAATAGAAGATAGATCTGGTTTGGGGATGGCTTACCAATTTGGTATTATAGTAATGGTTTGGGGATGGCTTACCAATTTGGTATTATAGTAATGGCAAATTGTGTTCATACACAGAACAAGTAAACAACTATCTTAGGTTTCAAGGTTCAGTAATAACCAAACAGTGAGATAGATCTTGGATAACGAGAGTAGCAATAGGTGGTTACATAACTACAGTCTTATTAGTCAATATATTGATTTATCATAATCAATCAAACCTCTAAAACGATCATAAGATATTGAACTAATTGAGAACCTATCTTTGCTTTTTCTTTTATTTTCGTTGTTCAAAACACACACACACACACATATATATATATCATCATCACCGTTTAACATCTATCTTCCACGCTAGCATGGGTTTAGACGGGTTGTCCTGTTGTGGGCAGTGCCTGGTCGGCTGACCTTGTCTTGCTCATAAACAAATTTAATAGAGAAATGGCTTCTACAGGACTAGAACAGTTATATTCGAAGTGCCCCAGCATGGCCTCAGCCAGATGGCTGGAGCAGGTAAAAGAATAAAAGAATATATATATGTGTGTCTGTGTTTTTAACAATGAAAATTAAAAAAAGGCAAACATAGGTTCTTAATTAGTTCATTGTTTTACAATCGTTTCCGAGGTTTGATTAAATCCTGATAAATCAATATATTGACTAATAAAAGAGTATTTATATAACCAGCTATTGCTAGTCTCATTATCTTAGATCTAATCTATCTCACTGTCTTCCTCAGACACAATCTAGCTCAGGTTTCTTGTTACATCATAGAAACATCCACCAAGAAGTAAGACATCAATGACAACAACAACAACAACAGATGTAGCTGCAATAAATACAACAAAATACAAAAGAGTTACTGACTGAAGAGAAATCACTGCTCACCTGGCAAGGCACATTTCCTGTACAAGATGGTGGAGAGATATGGTTTGTATCGATGAATACATTATCTGGAACAACAAAAACAAGACATTTAGTAAAGATGTTTGTGGTTTTTTTTTAACTAAGTATTTAACCCTTTAATGTTCAAACTGGCCAACACCGGCCAGAATTCTCTCTCTATATATATTTAGTGTCTGTGATTCAATGAAATTCTCTCTCTATATATATTTAGTGTCTGTGATTCAATGAAATTCTCTCTCTATATATATAGTGTCTGTGATTCAAT
>OZ024752.1:46153190-46158190 GCA_964016885.1 Eledone cirrhosa | reverse complement strand
GACAGTCTTTTCAACTTCAATACATTTGACAAATTAATTTTATTGAAACAAAGAAAATAAAAATAAAAATTATATACAAACTACATTAATGCATTTCTTTCCCTCTCTTTCTCTCGACTTCACAATCTCTCTCTCTCTCTCCCTCTCCACACCACCACCTGTCACCCACTCCATACTGCTGCACTGTGCAACACACAACACAGGACAACACCACACCACCACCACACCACCACCACCACCACCACACCACCACCGCCATACACCACCACACACCACCACCACACACCACCACCACCACCATCTAATCACAGCTGCCACTTAAAGACGGTATCTCGTTAATTAAGCAAAAGATGGATTAACAATAATGTCAAAACAACTCCTTTGAATGGAGGTAATTTACTGAAGAGGAGGAGGAGGAGAAGAGGGCAAAGAAGGAGGAGGAAGAGGGGGGGGAAACAAACTACAGCAGCCTCATTGAATGTGTTGATGACACTAACATGTGGGGGTGGGGTGAGAGTGAAAGGGGCATGTTGGAGAGAGTGGGGGGGTTAGAGAAAAAGTGTGAGAGAGAGATAGTGGGAGGGGGGTTATAAAGAGTGAAGAGGGTGTTAGAGAAAGAGGAGGGGGTGGGGGTGAGAAAGATAGTGGGAGGGGGTTAAAGAGAGTGTGGGGGGTAATTGTAATAGTACTAGCATGGGTGTAGGGAGAGAAAGGGTGGGTCGGTGTGTGTGTACCTATGCGTAATACTTATTTCTTACATACACACACGTCATCTGCAGTCACAGCAAATGTTTCACTTCCAAGAAACACTATAGGAGTAGGTAAGTGTGTAATACTAGTTTCTTACATACACCGAAGACACCGAACAGTTTGGTTTGTAAAGAAGCACCTTTCTTCTTGGATTAATTCCTTTCTTATTAACAACCCAACTTGGTTTTCACTTCCGGTGAATTGCTTACTTCAGATTCGGGTGCATGCTAGTGCATGTTAGTGCAGCTACTGCAACATCTGTTACTCTGCATGAACCTAGAAGAGTTCTGGTCACTTAGTACAACTTATAACTATATAAAAATAATATTTTATATTATTACACAAACTCTAAAGAACACCGAAGCAGAAGCATAACTATCATCTCTCAGGAAGAAAAGAAAAAAAGAATAAAAAGGGTGGGCAGGGTATGTAGATAATTTCATAAACCTCTCCCATCGACCAATCAAATCTATTTGTCCTGCACAGCGTCTGTTATTGGTAAAACTACCCAAAATATTTAGATCACTCTATGCCAATGAGTACTTTTTAACATCCTAGTCAAATGTATATATCCATGTCAACAGGTATAGTTAGCGTACCTAGGAGCTTAAATACATATAGAAATAAATATATATATATATATATTTATCTCTATCACTCTCTCATATATATATATATATATATATATATATATATATATATATATATATATATATATATATATATATAACGAAGGAAATGTGGTAAGGAACCAGGTGGACCATAACGCACCAAAGTACTCAATACTTAGGGTAGTAGAGTGGGTAATAGGAACAAGTAAGACCCCGACGGCTGAGCTCAAGCCGTTTCGACGGCTAATTCGAAACGGCTTGAGCTCAGCCGTCGGGGTCTTACTTGTTCCTATATATATATGTATAGGAAATGCCAGTTGAAGGAAGACGTGGTAGAGGTAGACCACGAAAAACATGGGCAGAGGTGGTGAGAACAGACCTCAGATCGCTAAAGCTCACGGTGGAGATGACGAAGGACCGCGACGAGTGGAGAGATGCTGTGCTGAATAAGACCCGTCACACCCTTGCAAGCAGGGAAAAGCGGACGTAAAATGATGATGATGATGATGAAAGGAAAAGAGTCAGGACCCCAACAGCAGAGCTCAATCCGTTTCGACGGTTATTTCTGGAGTCCAGAAATAGCCGTCCTTTGTGGTTACCACCGATTGTGGTTAACTCAATTTTATGTGGAGAATTATATATAATAGCCAAACAAATATAATATATAGATAGAAAAATTACTTTTTAAATAATATTTAATTCTTTACATATTTTCCAAGGATATTTCAATAAAGTGAAAATGGAATTCTGTTAAATCTGCTTTAAATTGATATTTTTTAAGTTCTTCTGAGGAAAACAAGTTATGTATGGATTAAAATTGTTTATATTTAAATTATTTATATCACTTAAACGAATTACACAGAAATTCTATGTATAAATGCTGAATTTCATAATATGCCTTTGAAACATTTGTAAAACAAAAAACAAAAAAAAACTAATTTTTCCATATATAATCATCATGATCATCATCATCAACAACATCGTCATCATCATCATCATCGTCATCATCAACAACAACCGTGTTTAACATCCATTTTCCATGTTAGCATTGGTAGGTCTCTATCTCTTTCTATCTCTTTATATATATATATATATATATATATATATATATATATATATATATATATATATAACCCATGCTAGCATGGAAGAACGGACGTAAAACGGTGATGATGATGATGATGATATATATATATATATATATATATACAGGGGGTCCCCCCAAAAATGTATACACAAGCAATAATTTATTAGAATGTTGTTTGAAGAGTATACATTTTTGGGGGACATGCGTATATGTATGTGTGTGTATATATAACAAGAAGTTGACGGGACTAGCATAAGGTTTCACTGCTAGTACCGGTTACATCTCAGGGTACTCAATAGGTAAGGTTATGTAAAAATCCTAGAGTAGACACACAGTTAATTGGCTCAATACAACACACGTAAATGGGTACGTGTGTATATATATAAATATGTGTGTGTGTGTGTGAAGGGTGGAGTGTGTGTGTGTGTGTGAAGGGTGGAGTGTGTGTGTGTGTGAAGGGTGGAGTGTGTGTGAAGGGTGGTGTGGGTGTGTTTGCGAAAGAGGTCAAGCTACAAAAAAGGAAGCTGCTACTACCCGGGTACTGCGCTGCCACATAACCACCCACCAAACTCCCCAAAGTATAGAATTGTGGGCCATGGGTAGGTAATATCAGCTACCCTAAATTTAACACCACCCAGGGTAGCGTAATATCGGGGTGGGGGGGGAGTTCTCCACCAACGGTAATGTTGTTTAGACTGTTAGGTTTAATCTAGGTAGACATCACACACACACACACTGTCTCTCTCTCACACACACACATACATACACTGTCTCTCTCGCTCTCACACATACACACACTGTCTCTCTCACGCACACACACACGTACATACACACACACATACATAATACACAGACACTCATAGACACACATACAGATATACACACACAGACACACACTCACACACCTCTGTATGCACAGGTAAATAGACATATAGACATATGTATACAGAGACACACACACACACATGTACACAGACACTCACACACACACATATGTACACAGAGACACTCACACACACACACACACATGTACACAGAGACACTCACACACACACATATATGAAACATTGTCACCCATATATACGCATGTTGAGTGGTGGTGATGGTGGTGTAGGGTGCTGTTGAGAGGTGGTGGTGTAGACAACAGTTGAGTGGTGGTGTAGACTGCACTTGAGTGGTGGCGGTGTAAGGTGCTGTTGAGTGGTGGTGGTGTAGACAACAGTTGAGTGGTGGTAGACTGCACTTGAGTGGTGGTGGGGTAAGGTGATGTTGAGTGGTGGTGGTGTAAGGTGATGTTGAGTGGTGTAGACAACAGTTGAGTGGTGGTTTAGACTGCACTTGAGTGATGACGGTGTAAGGTGATGTTGAGTGGTGGTGGTGGTGTAAGGTGATGTTGAGTGGTGGTGGTGGTGTAAGGTGATGTTGAGTGGTGGTGTAGACTGTACTTGAGTGGTGGCGGTGTAAGGTGATGTTGAGTGGTGGTGTAGACAGGAATTGAGTGGTGGTGGTGGTGTAAGGTGATGTTGAGTGGTGGTGGTGTAGACAACAGTTGAGTGGTGGTGTAGACAGGAATTGAGTGGTGGTGGGGTAAGGTGATGTTGAGTGGTGGTGGTGTAGACAACAGTTGAGTGGTGGTGGGGTAAGGTGATGTTGAGTGGTGGTGGTGTAGACAACAGTTGAGTGGTGGTGGTGGGGTAAGGTGATGTTGAGTGGTGATAATTAAGTTAAGCTTAACAGCAGTTGGCTTTATATCACCTACTGGCGAGTGATAACTTTCTGTATGTATGTGTATGTATGTATGTGTATGTGTGTATGTGTATGTATGTATGTGTGTGTATGTATGTGTATGTATGTATGTGTGTATGTGTGTGTATGTATGTATGTATGTATGTATATGTATGTATGTATGTGTATGTATGTATGTGTATCTGTGGTTGGATTGTCCCCCTACTCAACACAGGTGCCCTCAATATCTCCCACTCCAACACAGGTGCACTCAATATCTTCCACACCCACACAGGTGCCCTCAATAGCTCCTACTCCCTTGCAGGTGCCCTCATTATACCCCAGCCCATCACAGGTACCTTCAATATGCCCTTACCTCCACATGGGTGCATCAATATCTTCCTGCTCTCTCTCTGTTAACATCAACTGCCCTGTCTTTCCCTGCCCTGCCCTGTCTTTCCCTACCCTGCCCTACCCTGCCCTATCATCGCTGACAGGAAGTCAAGAAGCTAATCTGTTTAGTAACCCACAACCAAAGAAACCCCTGTCATTATCTTCTTAGATAATGGACAGAACATGGTCTGAATGGTTGACATGGTTACTTCATAACCATTAGGTCGGGTGGGGGGGGGGGTTTGTGTGTGTTTGTGTGTGTATATGTGTGCATGCATTTGTCTTTATGTGTGTGTTTTAGTGTGTGTGTGTGTGTGTTTGTGTGCATGCATTTGTCTTTATGTGTGTGTTTTAGTGTGTGTGTTTGTGTGCATGCATTTGTCTTTATGTGTGTGTTTTAGTGTGTGTGTGTGTGTGTTTGTGTGCATGCATTT
>OZ024752.1:46140690-46148190 GCA_964016885.1 Eledone cirrhosa | reverse complement strand
TCTATATATACTATTGTATTTTCACAGTAAAGGCTTTACCTCACATAACATTTACATTACTCTATATATACTATTGTATTTTCACAGTAAAGGCTTTACCTCACATAATATCTCACATAACATTTACATTACTCTATATATACTATTGTATTGTCACAGTAAAGGCTTTTCCTCACATAATATCTCACATAACATTTACATTACTCTATATATACTATTGTATTTTCACAGTAAAGGCTTTACCTCACATATCTCACATAACATTACATTACTCTATATATACTATTGTATTTTCACAGTAAAGGCTTTACCTCACATAATATCTCACATAACATTTACATTACTCTATATATACTATTGTATTTTCACAGTAAAGGCTTTACCTCACATAACATTTACATTACTCTATATATATACTATTGTATTTTCACAGTAATGTAAATGCTAAAGGGTTAAGTCTTTTGATACAAACTTGTCAAAACCCAGCTCTGGTTCTATGAAACAAAACCAACCATTTCAAACCATTTTAAAGGGTTTCAATGATGTATAAAATTATGTTAGAAGATTTTAATTAAGAAACATATGTTAAGTTATTATCTTTGTAATGAAATAATTAATAATTTTAGGAAATACATTTAGTAATTTTTTTGTTAATTAATTGAAATAATGTGTATTCCATTGGAAATATGATCAGAAATCAGTTAATATCTAAATTGATACATTTCAAGAAATTATAAATCAGACACCACCACCATCACCACTACCACCACCATCATCATCACCACTACCACCACCACCACCATCACCACTACCACCACCACCACCACCATCATCATCACCACTACCACCACCACCATCATTATCACCACTACCACCACCACCATCATCATCATCACTACCACCACCACCACCATCATCATCACTACTACCACCACCACCACCACCATCATCATCACCACTACCAAGCTTATAACTACTGTCACCACCACCACCGAAAGAATGGATAGAGATCAAGGAGAGAGAGAGAGAGAGAGAGAGAATTATTTATTTCACTTGTATATTGTCTTTTTTTCATCTTACAAGAAAAACATGAAAACACTAGACGGAAAAAACACACACTACATCACACACCACCACACTACCACACTACATCACACACCACCACACCACCACACCACCACACTACCACACTACATCACACACCACCACACTACCACACCACACCACTACACCACACTACCACACCCATAGGAGGAAGTCTAGAGTCAAAGATGACATCAGTTTTTCAACTACTACTACTACTACTACTACTACTACTACTGCTGCTACTGCTACTACTACTACTACTGCTGCTGCTGCTACTACTACTACTACTACTGTTGGTTGAGATGACTGACATCACAAGCTGGCAAAGATTTCATATTCCATCAGAAAATGACAATACTTCTATAACAACATGTGATATACATACAAGTATATATATATACATGTAGATATATATATAATATATATATATATATATATATATATATATATATATATATATATATATATATATATATATATATATATTAGGTATTAAATTAACAATGAAAATAATAACAACAAAGTCGAGTTATTTTACCTATTCATATCATTGTTTTACGATCGTTTCGGAGGGTTGATCATATTGACATATTGTCTGATCTATAGCAGTTATATCAGACCTGATCTATAACAGTTATATAACTGTATACTATCAGACCTCATATATAGCAGTTATATAACTGTATACTATCAGACCTGATCTATAGCAGTTATATAACTGTATACTATCAGACCTCATATATAGCAGTTATATAACTGTATACTATCAGACCTGATCTATAGCAGTTATATAACTGTATACTATCAGACCTGATCTATAGCAGTTATATAACTGTATACTATCAGACCTGATCTATAACAGTTATATAACTGTATACTATCAGACCTGATCTATAGCAGTTATATAACTGTATACTATCAGACCTGATCTATAACAGTTATATAACTGTATACTATCAGACCTGATCTATAGCAGTTATATAACTGTATACTATCAGACCTGATCTATAGCAGTTATATAACTGTATACTATCAGACCTGATCTATAACAGTTATATAACTGTATACTATCAGACCTGATCTATAGCAGTTATATAACTGTATACTATCAGACCTCATATATAACAGTTATATAACTGTATACTATCAGACCTCATATATAGCAGTTATATAACTGTATACTATCAGACCTGATCTATAACAGTTATATAACTGTATACTATCAGACCTGATCTATAACAGTTATATAACTGTATACTATCAGACCTGATCTATAACAGTTATATAACTGTATACTATCAGACCTCATATATAACAGTTATATAACTGTATACTATCAGACCTGATCTATAACAGTTATATAACTGTATACTATCAGACCTGATCTATAACAGTTATATAACTGTATACTATCAGACCTGATCTATAGCAGTTATATAACTGTATACTATCAGACCTGATCTATAGCAGTTATATAACTGTATACTATCAGACCTGATCTATAACAGTTATATAACTGTATACTATCAGACCTGATCTATAACAGTTATATAACTGTATACTATCAGACCTGATATATAGCAGTTATATAACTGTATACTATCAGACCTGATCTATAACAGTTATATAACTGTATACTATCAGACCTGATATATAACAGTTATATAACTGTATACTATCAGACCTGATCTATAGCAGTTATATAACTGTATACTATCAGACCTGATCTATAACAGTTATATAACTGTATACTATCAGACCTCATATATAGCAGTTATATAACTGTATACTATCAGACCTGATCTATAGCAGTTATATAACTGTATACTATCAGACCTCATATATAGCAGTTATATAACTGTATATTATCAGACATAATATATAACAGTTATATAACTGTATACTATCAGACCTCATATATAGCAGTTATATAACTGTATATTATCAGACATAATATATAACAGTTATATAACTGTATATTATCAGACATAATATATAGCAGTTATATAACTGTATACTATCAGACATAATATATAGGTTAGATCAGACAGTCTTCTTCAGAAACAATGATGACTTATCAGTTTTTCAACTACTACCACTAATGGTTGTTTCCGAAAAAGACGGTCTAAACTCAGAATGTAAAGGGCCATAACTCTGTGCTGCTAAGCATGTTGTCCAACGCCCTACCAATTCTGCCAATCCACCACCCTTCATGATAAGCTGAAATAATACTTACATTGACTGTCCACTAAAACTACATGGTCAGCTGGGAAATAGCCAGGCTTGGACATCCTGTCATTATGAATTACACATCCTTTCCAAATACCGTCGGCTTTCTGTTCAAGCACCTAATAAAAGATATATTTTAACATTAAAAATAGCAGTGGGAGGGCATCCACACAAGAGAACAATATCTTGCAGTAGGGAAGACATACATATTTGGGAATGGCATTTAGATGGAGAGTGGGTAACAATGAAGCAAAATAAAATATAAGTCAGTGATTGGTTGTGTGTAGTCAAGTGGTAAGGGTATTGGACTTAGATCATGATGTCGCGGATTCGGGGCCTGGACTGGGTTGTGTGTTGTGTTCTTAACACTACTTGTGGTGATGAGTGGCCTAATGGTAAGGGTGTTGGACTTATGGTGATAATGTCATAGGTTCGAGGCCTGGACTGGGTTGTGTGTTGTGTTCTTAACACTACTTGTGGTGATGAGTGGCCTAGTGGTAAGGGTGTTGGACTTATGGTGATAATGTCATAGGTTCGGGGCCTGGACTGGGTTGTGTGTTGTGTTCTTAACACTACTTGTGGTGATGAGTGGCCTAGTGGTAAGGGTGTTGGACTTATGGTGATAATGTCATAGGTTCGGGGCCTGGACTGGGTTGTGCGTTGTGTTCTTGAACAAAACACTTCATTTCACATTGCTCCAGTATATTCAATTGAAAAAAAAAAAAAAATGAGTACCAGCAATAGGTAGGAGAGTTTAACCCTGTGATGGACTGGTGTCCTGTCCAGGGGGAAGTCTTGTACTCTCAGTTATTTCATGCCACGGAAACCAACATAAGCACTGGCCTGGTGAGCTTTCAAGGCTTGAGACAGAGTTTAGACTTTTAGTTTGGTCCATTCCAGATTGCCCTTAATCACTCCGTCTTTTTCTCTCGCTAGCAAGGTTGGACAGGGGTCATCACAGATCAAGCTAATCGAAGTGACACGAGGCTAAACAACAACAACAGCAGTAACAACAACAAACAGCAACGCAAGTGCTTCTACGTGGTTGCACAATCTGAACATAAAGGGTCATAACTCAATGTCACAAAGCATATTGTCCAATGCTCTACTGATACTGCCAATCCAACAGCATCCATAACATCAACAACAACAACAACATCCATAACATCAACAACAACAACAACAACATCCATAACATCAACAACAACAACATCCATAACATCAACAACAACATCCATAACATCAACAAGCACAACAACAACAACAACATTTACATGACTCAACAATATTCAGAGCATCATGGTACCTCACCATAATTTGGTAACCTCCAAGATTATTTCTGTCTTTGACTCCTATATACAGACATGTTGGAGGAATTCTTCACCAGAAGAACACAGACATATTGGAGGAATTATTCACCAGAAGAACTCAGACATGTTGGAGGAATTATTCATCAGAATAACAGAGACATGTTGAAGGAATTCTTCACCAGAAGAACACAGACATATTGGAGGAATTATTCATCAGAATAACGCAGACATATTGGAGGAATTATTCATCAGAATAACAGAGACATATTGGAGGAATTATTCACCAGAAGAAGACAAAAACAAAACAAAACGAAAAAGAATCCCATTGCTTCTTGAAAGGAATCCATTTATTTTGAAAATATTCTCAGACAGAATATCAAAACAGAGAGATTTTAAAGTACAGGATTGGTTAGTGATGTATTCTAGGTAAGTGGGTAAACATTGGACTGTGGGGGGTGGGGTATATACACCTACACATACAATCTGTGGTTGGTAACCTTTTATAATATATATATATACACACATACATTTGTTATGTATAATTCCATGTAACACACACACATATATATAGTTTTATGTAACACATACACATACACACACACATACATACATACATGCACACACACACACAAACAAACTTTTGTTGGTAACCTTTATAATACACACACACAAACACACACAATCTGTTGTAACCTTTTATAATAATACACACATACCACTATGCGTAGTTCCGTGTAATACATACGCACACATACATACACACATACACACTCACTCACATACATTGCCAGCAGTGTATATTTGTAAAACAGCTGGGTAGGAGCAGACATATACATACATACATACATACATACATACATACATACATACATACATACACACACACACACACACACACACACACACACACACACACACACACATACATACATACATACATACATACATACATACATACACACACACATACATACACACACACATACACACACACACATACATACATACATACATACATACATACATACACAAACACACTCAACAAGGGAAAAAAACAGCTAAACACCACCAGCACCACTACCCCACCACCACCACCCACCACTACCCCACCATCACCACCCACCACTACCCCACCACCACCACCACAAACCAGAAGTATTTTCTCTGACAAACACCAAGTTAATCAAAATACTTAGAAGAAACATTTGCCAGAAAAACACAACCAAGAATCTATGGAATAATCACGTTTCCTTATTTTGACAAAAACACAGCCCCGCCCCTGCCACTGTTCATGTACCCCCACTCCACCCCAGAGGTTATGTGGGAACGATGGTATGTTAGGGTGGGGAGAAAGCTAAAGAAGTTGGTACGTTCCCTATAGTATATTTATTTTAGCTCAGGTAGGAGGTAAAATGAAGTTGTCCCTGTTGAGATTTGGCATCAATTGAACTCATAAAATAGCAATGTATCTTTTATTATAACAACTCTTGTTGTTGTTGTTATTAGGGCAGTAGATTGGCAGTATCGGTAGAGGGTCGGACGCCATGCTTTGCAGCATAGTTACGTCCCTTTACGGTCTGAGTTCAAATCGCGCTGAGGTTAACTTTGCCTTTCATCCTTACGGGGTCGATAAAATAAAGTACCAGTAATGGACTGGGGGTGGATTTAATAGATATTCCTCCCTCCCTTCAAATTGCTGGCCTTGTGCCTAAATCACAAACAATTATTACATGAAATTAAAGTACCAGTAATACACTGGGGTAATTGTTGGCCTCGTGCCTAAAGTAGAAACAATTATTACATGAAATTAAAGTACCAGTAATACACTGGGGTAATTGCTGGCCTCGTGCCTAAAGTAGAAACAATTATTATTCTATAGATTCCATTCACATCTAGAGGGTTTTACAGGAATATAAGTCATCAGAACTTAACCCTTTTCATAGCAAACCACCGCTGGTTCCAAGAAACTAAACTCTACAGTTTAAAACCCTTTAGCATTTAAACTGAGGCCACATCTAGCCAGAATTCTCTCACCTCTTTCTGTTCAAACCTGCTGTAACTGGCCACTCATACTGATGTTAAGGTATTGTTCTCAACATAAAAAATATCAAAATCTCAGAGATTCAATATTATGTGAAAAGAAAGGGTAATCGAAGAGAGAGGGGGGGGGGGGAGATTAGAAGGTTGAGAAGAAAAGAGAAAAGGTAAGTAATCAGAGAGAGAGAGAGAGAGAGAGATGAATAGATTAGAAGAGAGAAGGGGAAGTGATAGAGTAGAAGAAAGAGAAGGGAGGAGTGATATATTAGAAGAGAGAGAGAGAGTGAGTGAAAGATCCGAAGAGAGGAGGAGGGGGGGGGGGCTCTGTAGCCAAAGAATGTTCTGGCATCTGTGAGTCTGAAATTCCTCAGATAAGATGCAATTTGATAAGTAGAATGAGGCAGTGCAGAGTGGTGGTGGTGGTGGTGGTGGTGGTGGTAGTGGTGGTGGTGGTGGTGGTGGTAGTGGTGGTGGTGGTGTTGATGGTGATGGTGGTAGTGGGTAGTGATGGTGGTGGTGGTGGTTGTAGTGGTGGTGATGGTTGTAGTGGTGGTGATGGTTGTAGTGGTGGTGGTGGTGGTGGTGATGGTGGTGGTGGTGATGGTAGTGGGTAGTGGTGGTGGTGATGGTAGTGGGTAGTGGTGTTGATGGTGGTAGTGGTAGTGGTGGAAGAATAGAGAGTGAGGGAATGGACAGAGAGAGATATAGAAGAAGAATCAACCCCAGTATTCAACTGGTACTTTTCTTATCGACTGAGTGGATAAAAAGCAAAGTTGACCTCGGCAGAGTCTGAGAGCTGAGATCCAAAATGAATACAGCAAAGCATCCTACCTGAAGT
>OZ024752.1:46130690-46135690 GCA_964016885.1 Eledone cirrhosa | reverse complement strand
CTTGACAACCATAGCAGACTGTTGTAACTGGTTTCAATGTAATTTCCGACACACACACACACACATATACATAGACATACATACATGCATAGACACATATATATATATATACACATAGACACACACACACACATATATATATATACATAGACATAGACACACATACATGCATAGACACACACATATATATATATATACACATAGACAGACACACATACATAGACACACACACACATAAACACACACATACACAAACACACACACAGACACACACACACACAGACAGACACACATACATACACACACACACAGATACACACACATACACACACAAATATTCATTTTGTATGATTATCATTATTAGTTCCATTATTATTATTAGCTTTTATTTCTTCCTTCTTTAAAAATCAGTTCAATGGAGGGATATATAGAGGGGGGGTGAGGATAGAGAGGGGGAGGGGGTGAGGATAGAGAGAGAGGGGGAGAGATAGGGAAAAAGGGAGAGAGAGAGACTGATGGAAAGTGAAGTGGCATTAACAGCAGTGTGAGAGAGAGAGAGAGTGTGTGTTTGAGAGAGGGGGGTGGGAGAGAGAGAGTGTGTGTGTCATTGGGAGATTCCACTGACCTAGATAAGGAGGTGGTGGGGTGGGGGTGTAGGTGGTGGGGTGATGTGGGTGTGGACGGGGTAGGTGGTGGGGTGGGGTAGGTGTAGGTGGGGTGGTGTGCTGTGTGTGCATGTGTGTGTGTGTGTGTTGGGGGGGATATGACAACTGAGAGTCTCAAAGATTGGAGGATTTTGTCTTGAAAGCATTCCTTACTAAAAAGTCAGAATATTTATAAATTGTGTACACACACACATGCACACACTCTCTCACATACACACACTCTCCCACTCTTACACACACACACACTCTCACAACACTCTCTCTCTCTCTCACATACACTACCTGTCCCACCCCCTCTCACCCACCACACCTCACACTATTAGCTCTAAGAGCTCCATTAGTTTGGACAACAAATGTTCCAGTTGCTCAGACAACGGAGGAAGCGACTAGTGAAGTTAACATAACATGCAAGTGGCTGAGCATTCTAAATGTGTGTCAAACTTTAACATAGTTCTCAGGGAGATGATGGCATGACCATGTGATGCGCATGGAAGATGACCGTTGGATGATGAAGAAGTGCCAAAGAAATCCCGGTGGAAGGAAGATGCAGTAGAGGAAGACCACGAAAAAGATGGGCGGTGGTGGTGGTGAGAGCAGACCTCAGATTGCTGAAACTTACGGAGGAGATGACGATGATTTGCTGAATAGGACCCGTCCCACCCTTGCAAGCAGGGAAAAGTGGATGTAAAATGATGATGACATACAGACACACACACACATATATATATACACACACGCACACATACATACATACACACACACAGTATCCAGGTGTAATATGAACCTTACAAAAATTCTCCCAAATTGATCCTAGAATGTGATATACGGTAACTAGAGATACAGGGATATGTAGGGATCAATTAAATGGGACTGAGGTATGTCAGGGGTTGAGAGGGGAGAAGGGGAGTTGGTGGGTTAGGGTGAGGGGTCTGTGGAAATTTGGGAAAATATGGAAAATATTTAGTACACACACACACACACACAGCAACCATCACTTGCAACTGAGTATATCTTAGTATTATACACCAGGCTTTTGTTAAGGGTTTTTAGGTACCTAATACAATTGCAGACAGATGCCCTCTCAACCCCTTCTCACTCCCTTAACCCTTTAGCCTTTATACCAGCCGTACCCGGCCAGAATTCTCTCACTTCTTTCTGTTTAAACCGGCTATAACCGGCTGTTCATACTGACATTAGGGTATTGTTCTCAAAATAAATAATATCAAAATCTCATAGATTCGATATTATGTCAGATAATATGAGAGGTAAAGCCTTTACTGTGAAAATACAATAGTATATATAAAGTAATGTAAATGTTATGTGAGATATTATGTGAAGTAAAGCCTTTACTGTGAAAATACAATAGTATATATAGAGTAATGTAAATGTTATGTGAGATATTATGTGAGGTAAAGCCTTTACTGTGAAAATACAATAGTATATATAGAGTAATGTAAATGTTATGTGAGATATTATGTGAGGTAAAGCCTTTACTGTGAAAATACAATAGTATATATAGAGTAATGTAAATGCTAGAGGGTTAATCCATCAGAACATTCAGGGTGGGACATCTGGAAGGAAAGAGGGCTGCACCAGTTAGTTAGAGCCTGTTTTAAGTAGAAGGGTCACCAGGTCAGTGCTTATCCTTGGCTTCCTTGGTATTAAATGACTCAGAGTAGATGACTCTTCCTGGACAGGACTCTAGTCTATTACAGGATTAACTCCCAGCTACTGTTGGTAGTCACTCGAAGTTGAGTGTACCGAAGAAACAAAAACAAACCCCAGAAAGGGCAGGTTTGCTACTGTAATCCTAGATACACTATCATCGTCATCATCATCATCACCGTTTTACATCCATTTTTCACACTAGCATGGGTTAGACAAGTTGTCTTGTTGTGGGCAATGCTAGATCAGGTGACCATGTCTTGTTCATACAGAACTGATATATCTGAATAAAAGATGATGGTCATGGATGGTCTGTCTTTGGTTACAGGTCACCAGGGTCAGGATTGAATTAGGGCAGGGCTAAATATCAACAACATTAAAAAAAGCCCACTGAAATATATAAACTTACCTTAATATATTCCCCTTCTTTGAAGGCGAGCCCATGTATATCATACTGGTTAGAGTGATCCTTGATGGCACGGGCCTTCACAGCAAAACTTGCTTCTGTAAAATAATAAAAATAATAATAATAATAACAATGGTTTCATATATAGGCACAAGGCCAGCAATTAGGGGGAGGAGGAGAAAGTCAATTAAATCGAATTATTAAAGCAGTTGTTTTTCTATACATACACACACATTGTATCTATATTACTGTGTAGCACCGAGATCTTTGGCGCTACACAGTAATAGAGAAGACCCGCCTTACCTAAGTGCAAAGTGAAACCTACTACAGTCAGTAGGCACCTCTAACAAAATACACCCCCGTCCCACTACCCCCAGCCCCACCACACCACCCCATTCAATGTAAAGTTATGTTGGTACCACAACATCCAGTCCGAAACGAATGAGGTCGTGTAGGTGCCACGACAAAAAAAAAAAAACACACAGTCCACGCTGTAATGTGGCCGTGTAGGTAACACGGTAAAAACCTCCCAGTTCCACACTGTAAACGTGGTTGGTGTTAGGAAGGGCATCCAGCCGTAGAAAACCCGCCAGACAGTCCTATACGAGCAGGACAACCACTCTTGCCTCAAGTGGGAAAACTCCCGTCCAAACCCATGCAAGCGTGGAATATGGACGTTAAACAATGATGATGATGATGATATATATCTAGGGAGTGTAACTTGGAGTTACTGCAGGTTCACTCGGGTGAGAACTCGATGTTTAGTTTCACTTCTGTGTTGAGGTGTAGAGCTAGACAGAGTGTAATATATTGAAAGGATGACAAGGACAATTGGTTACTCCTCCATTACATTTATTGGTAGGTGACATGCGTTTCACCACTGATCAGCTCAAGGTTCGATCTGTATTGATCTTACCCGACTCTATAATCGGCAGCTCGACGGACCCTTTAAAATGCTATAAGAAAGAAAAAAATATATATATATGATTATAGAGTCGGGTAAGATCAATACAGATCGAACCTTGAGCTGATCAGTGGTGAAACACGTGCCACCTACCAATAAATGTAATGGAGGAGTAACCAATTGTCCTTGTTATCCTTTCAACATATATATATATATATATGGAGGCACATGGCTTAGTGGTTAGAGCATCGGCTTTGCAATCGAAACCGGGTGATGTGTTGTTTCCTTGAGCAAGACACTTTATTTCACATTGCTCCAGTTTACTCAGCTGTAGAAATGAGATGATAGGGACTGGGGTCCCTATCATTCCACTGCAAAGTGGTCGTGGAGGTGCCACGACAAAAAAGCACCCAGCACTCACTGTAAATGAGGTTGGTGTTAGGAAGGGCATCCAGCTGTAGAAATCAAGCCAGCATCAGTTCCCGTCCCACCCTTGCAAGCAGGGGAAAAGCGGACGTAAAATGAAATGATGATGATGATGATGATGATATATATATATATATATATATATGAATAAAGTTAGTCCTTCATCAGTGATCCTCCAACCATCACCGGCAGTTCATCGCTTTAAAGACCATATACCTCCGGTTGGTGCGAGCAACGGCTAAAAAAAGCCGTTGGGACACGTAAATAAAGGGGACACGAGAGTGTAAACAAACAAAGATGGTGAAGCAACGAAAAGTGAGGAAGAATGAGTCAAGTCCCAAATTTCCATGAATATAAGTTCGATATATATATATATAATTATGTATATTTCAAGGGTACCAAGTGTTGGTGCCCTTGAAATATATATAATAGAATAAATATGGTTTTATAAATATAGTTTCCATTTATTTAATATCATTGAATATTTACTCCAGTAATCTGTTGAGTGCTTTGAATCTGTTATAAACATTTATATTTGTTGAATTACCAACAAATTAAATATCCCTTTGCTTATATATATATATATATATATATATATATATATATATATATATGTATATATATGTGTATATATATATATATATATATATATGTATATATTAAATACTTAGAGCAGTAAAGAAATTTATTTTAACCAAAGAGAGAGAGAGAGAGAGAGTATGAGTTAAGTGAAGAAGAGAAGGAGGTGGTGGTGGTGGTGTGAAGGAGAGAGATAAGAAGGAAAGATAGTAGTAGGTAGAAATAGGAGAAATGTAAAGAAAGTAGAGCAGAGATGATTGAATGTCTCTGGTGGTGGTGAGGGTGGTGGTGGTGGTGTGTGGGGGGGGGGGGGGGAGAAGTGGTGAAGGGTAGCCATGATTAAGGTGGTGGTGAT
>OZ024752.1:46115690-46123190 GCA_964016885.1 Eledone cirrhosa | reverse complement strand
TATAATGTCATCACCAACTAAAACCAAGCCAGAATCCTCTCACATGTAACAGATAAACATCATTAGATTTCAGTTATTTCTGTACTTATCTCTCTCACACAACCCCTTGCCCCAGGTCATTGCTGTATTGGGCCAAATTGCAGCATTTATTAACCCTTTAGCATTCAAACCAGCCATAACTGGCCAGAATTCTCTCACCTTTCTCTTCAAACCAGCCATATCTGGCCAGAATTCTCTCACCCCTTTCTGTTCAAACCAGCCATAACTGACCAGAATTCTCTCACCCCTTTCTGTTTAAACCAGCCATAACTGACCAGAATTCTCTCACCCCTTTCTGTTCAAACCAGCCATAACTGACCAGAATTCTCTCACCCCTTTCTGTTCAAACCAGCCATAACTGACCAGAATTCTCTCACCCCTTTCTGTTCAAACCAGCCATAACTGACCAGAATTCTCTCACCCCTTTCTGTTCAAACCAGCCATAACTGACCAGAATTCTCTCACCCCTTTCTGTTCAAACCAGCCATAACTGACCAGAATTCTCTCATCCCTTTCTGTTCAAACCAGCCATAACTGACCAGAATTCTCTCACCCCTTTCTGTTCAAACCAGCCATAACTGACCAGAATTCTCTCACCCCTTTCTGTTCAAACCAGCCATAACTGACCAGAATTCTCTCACCCCTTTCTGTTCAAACCAGCCATAACTGACCAGAATTCTCTCACCCCTTTCTGTTCAAACCAGCCATAACTGAACAGAATTCTCTCACCCCTTTCTGTTCAAAACCAGCCATAACTGACCAGAATTCTCTCACCCCTTTCTGTTTAAACCAGCCATAACTGACCAGAATTCTCTCACCCCTTTCTGTTCAAACCAGTCATAACTGGCCAGAATTCTCTCACCCCCTTTCTCTTCAAACTGGTTGTAACCAACCACTCATACTGATGTTAAGGTATTGTTCTTAAAATAAATAACATCAAAATCTCACAGATTCAATATTATATGAGGAAACAGTCAGTTTAAATGCTAAGGGGGTTAAAAAGCCTTGTCTAATCCATAAAGGCAGCGAAAAGTGGTAGAAAATACAAAGATGGTGATGATGATGATTGTGTGTGTGTATTTAAGTATGTCACAATACTGCTACCCCACACCCACACACACACACACACACACACACGTATATATGTTAATGTGTTGAAGACATTTTCTTCTGTCACATTGGTAAATGACAAGAAATTGCAATCAAATGAAGGATTTCCTGTATTTTGAAGGATCTTAAATGGTTAAAGATGAGAATTTGGTGAGACATGCAGGAAATAGAGATCACACTCACACACACACTCTCTCTCTCTCACACACACACACACACTCTCTAACACACCCTCTCTCTCTCTCCCTCTCACACACACACTCTCTCTCTCTCACACACACACACACTCTCTCTCACAACACACCCTCTCTCTCTCCCTCTCACACACACACACACTCTCACTCAGACACACACTCTCTCTCTCACGCACCCTCTCTCACGCACACACACTCTCACTCAGACACACACTCTCACACACACACACACTCGCTCCATCTCACACACACACACTACCCTCCTTCCTCCCCCTCTCTCTTACACACACACACACACACAGTACAGAGGTTCTCAAACTTTGGGGACCCCCCCCCAGCCACGTAACACCCTCAGTGCCCCCAAACCCTATTTCCACACACACAGATACACACTACACCACACACAGACACACAGATAAACACACGCACACAGATACACACCACACCACACACAGATAAACACACACAGACACACAGATAAACACACAGACACACAGAAACACACATACAGATACACAGATAAACACACACACACAGATACACACCACACACACAGATAAACACACACACATAGATAAACACACAGACACACAGATAAACACACACAGATACACACAGACAAACATACACACACACACACATAAACACACACACACACACAGATAAACACACACCTGTATATGTAAATATTAAATATTTAGCTATATTAAAAATGTTGCCAAAATGTAGATAAAAGTTCTGGAAATAAATTCTAATTAGATGAGATTTTAGATTAACTTTCTTTCTGGTCTTAGGATTGTCTCAGCTATAGTCATATATATATTGTATATATATATATTGTATATATATATTGTATATATATATTGTATATATATATATTGTATATATATATATATTGTATATATATATATATTGCATATATATATATATTGTATATAATATATATATTGCATTTATATATATATATTGTATATATATATATATGTATATATATATATATTGTATATATATATTAGTATATATGTATATATATTGTATATATATATTGTATATATATATATTGTATATATATATTGTACATACATACATATTGTATAATACACATACACATATTGTGTACATACATATTGTATATACATACATTATGTATATCATCATTTTACGTCCGCTTTTCCCTGCTTGCAAGGGGTGGGACAGGCCTGATTCAGCACAGCATCTCTCATACATATTGTATATATACATATTGTATATATACATATTGTATATATACATATTGTATATATACATATTGTATATATGCATACATATTGTATATATACATATTGTATATATACATACATATTGTATATATACATATTGTATATATACATACATATTGTATATATACATATTGTATATATACATACATATTGTATATATACATATTGTATATATACATATTGTATATATGCATACATATTGTATATATACATATTGTATATATACATACATATTGTATATATACATATTGTATATATACATACATATTGTATATATACATATTGTATATATACATACATATTGTATATATACATATTGTATATATACATATTGTATATATGCATACATATTGTATATATACATACATATTGTATATATACATATTGTATATATACATACATATTGTATATATACATATTGTATATATACATACATATTGTATATATACAATATGTATATATACATATTGTATATATACATATTGTATATATACATACATATTGTATATATACATATTGTATATATACATATTGTATATATACATACATATTGTATATATACAATATGTATATATACATATTGTATACATACATATTGTATATATACATACATATTGTATATATACATACATATTGTATATATACATACATATTGTATATATACATATTGTATATATACATATTGTATATATACATACATATTGTATATATACAATATGTATATATACAATATGTATATATACATATTGTATACATACATATTGTATATATACATACATATTGTATATATACATACATATTGTATATATACATACATATTGTATACATACATATTGTATATATACATACATATTGTATATATACATATTGTATATATACATATTGTATATATATACAATACATATTGTATATATACATACATATTGTATATATACATATTGTATATATATACAATACATATTGTATATATACATACATATTGTATATATACATATTGTATATATATACATACATATTGTATATATACATACATATTGTATACATACATATTGTATATATACATATATATTGTATATATACATACATATTGTATACATACATATTGTATATATATACATACATATTGTATATATACATACATATTGTATATATACATATTGTATATATACATACATATTGTATATATACATACATATTGTATATATACATATAGAGGGTCGGGCGCCATGCTTGCCAGCATAGAGTTACGTCCCTTTACGGACTGAGTTCAAATCCCGTCGAGGTCAACTTTGCCTTTCATTCTTACGGAGTCGATAAAATAAAGTACCAGTAATGTACTGGGGTAATTGCTGGCCTTGTGCCAAATGTAGAAACAAAAGTGTGTGTGTGTGTGTGTACGGAACTGATGAGTCAAAAACCATATGACTGTAGTGTAGGAATACACACACAGACACACACTAACACTAACACACACACACACTAACACACACAGACACACACTAACACTAACACACAAACAGACACTAACACACACAGACACACACTAACACTAACACACACACACACTAACACACACAGACACACACTAACACTAACACACAAACAGACACTAACACACACAGACACACACTAACACACAAACAGACACACAGACATTTGTGTGGAGGGTGAGAGGAGAAAAGATGAATAAAGGGGGGGGGGAGGTGAATGTGGCATATTGGAAAGTTAGATTGATGATGATGATGGTGGTGATGGTGGTGATGGTGATGGTGGTGATGATGATGGTGGTGATGATGATGATGGTGGTGGTGATGGTGGTGATGATGATGATGGTGGTGGTGATGGTGATGGTGGTGGTGGTGATGGTGGTGATGGTGGTGATGGTGATGATGGTGATGGTGGTGATGATGCTGATGATGCTGATGGTGGTGGTGATGATGGTGATGGTGGTGGTGATGGTGGTGGTGATGGTGGTGATGGTGATGATGATGATGGTGGTGATGATGATGCTGATGGTGGTGATGATGGTGATGGTGGTGATGATGATGGTGGTGGTGATGATGATGATAATTATGAAAGCAACAAAGATAGCACTGTTGTTGTTAGTGGTGACAACAACAACAACAACAACAACAACAACACTGGTGATGAGAAGGAGGATGATGGGAAAACCATTGCTGAGTCTTGTGGTATGGGGGTTGAGGGGGTGGGGGAGCAACAAATAAATGCTGTTCTATAGTAGAAGAGGGGGGGGGGGTAGTTGTTAAAGGGAAGTTCCTCCATCCCCACATAACATACACTTCCCCTTGTAACATCTCTCTCTCTCTCCCTGGTCTTCCCCCTCACCTCTCTCTGTCTCTCCCAGTCTCTCTCTCTCCCTGCCCCACACCCTCATTCTCTCTCCCTGCCCCCTCTCCCCCACTACACGCCCCCCACTCCTCACCAGTCAAGTCTCTTCATCTGTTGATCTGTCTTCTATCTCAGCCATGAAATGTTATCCCAACTCTGGTCAACAAGGTGGAACAGAGCATGCCTGCACGCCTGCACACACTAAAGAGACAGGAGGGAGCCTCAATGTGGTCCACCATTCTGTCTGCTAGAAATAACAGCCAAATCTCCCCCATATCACCCTCTATGTGGTCCATCATTCTGTCTGCTAGAAATAACAGCCAAATCTCCCCCATATCACCCTCAATGTGGTCCACTATTCTGTCTGCTAGAAATAACAGCCAAATCTCCCCCATATCACCCTCTATGTGGTCCATCATTCTGTCTGCTAGAAATAACAGCCAAATCTCCCCCATATCACCCTCTATGTGGTCCATCATTCTGTCTGCTAGAAATAACAGCCAAATCTCCCCCATATCACCCTCTATGTGGTCCATCATTCTGTCTGCTAGAAATAACAGCCAAATCTCCCCCATATCACCCTCTATGTGGTCCATCATTCTGTCTGCTAGAAATAACAGCCAAATCTCCCCCATATCACCCTCAATGTGGTCCATCATTCTGTCTGCTAGAAATAACAGCCAAATCTCCCCCATATCACCCTCTATGTGGTCCATCATTCTGTCTGCTTGAAATAACAGCCAAATCTCCCCCATATCACCCTCAACTTTCTTCAAATAAAAGGAACGAAGGATACATCAGATAAGAGCCATTCAGACACACAGTCCTTGTGCTGCCCCCTGTCCCTAGTTTCATCCCAGATCTTGTGTTAGATCAATAAAGGGCTGAACTCTGAGGGTGACCCTGGTCTGTCTGTGACTGCAACGATGCCTCAAACCCTCAGTGAAAGCATGGTACATACTACTAAGTCTACCAAGTCATACTCGATTGTCAGGGATGGCAGTAGTTTTGTGCTGATTTTTTTTTTTTTTTAGATGGTCATGTAAGTCCCTTCAACCCACCCCACAAAACACCCCACCACCACCCTCACTAAAGTCGCTACACCCCCTCCCCACACTTTCACCAAGGGGGTTGCTACACACCCCGCCCTCATCAAAAGGTTACTATACCCCCACCTACCATTACTCCAGCGTCTCCATCATATCATTTTACCTCATATGAGGCATACAGACCCCCCCCCCCCCCCACACACACACAGAGGCACACACACACACACACACACACACAGAGGCACACACACACACACACACAGAGGCACACACACACAGAGGCACACACAGTCATGCAATATAATTCAGTCAAGTAAAACCAAAACACACGCTTCATTAGTTCAGAATGTTGTGGGCAGACAACAGCCCAACTAAGGCAAGGAGACCCCCTCTGTGTGTGTGTGTGTGTGTGTGTGTGTGTGTGTGTGTGTGTGTGTGTGTGTGTGTGTGAGGGGCAGGGGACGAGGAAGAGAACTGATATGATGTACTTGTATTTCCACCACACACACAGCTTGCTTAGTCATTTAGTTGTTGTTGATGTTGGTGGTGTAGTGGTGATGTGGTGGTGGTGGTGTCTGGTGATGGTGGTGGTGTAATGGTGATGTGGTTATGTAGGTGGTGGTGGTGGTGTAGTGGTGTCTGGTGGTGGTGGTGGTGGTGCTGCTGCTGCTGGTGTAGTGGTGGTGTTGGTGGTGGTGGTGGTGGTGTAATGGTGGTAGTGGTGTCGGTGCTGGTGGGGATGAAGGTAGGGGTGGTGGTGGTGTAGTGGTGGTAGTGGTGTCTGGTGATGGTGGTGGGGATGAAGGTGGTGGTAGTGGTGGTGGTGGTGTCGTCACCGCCGGTTGTGGTGGTGGTGGAGCCACTCCTCCCCTCCACACACAAAATATACAATCTAGCAAAAGAGGGAGACTATGTGGTCACCCGACCTGCTAAAAATAGCAGCCAAATCTCAGCAAATAGGTAAGTCCAGCACTGGCTGCACTGTGACCCTCACCCAAGGGTATGTGACCCTCACTCAAGGGTATGTGACCCTCACCCAAGGGTATGTGACCCTCACTCAAGGGTATGTGACCCTCACTCAAGGGTATGTGACCCTAAGCTGTAATTTATTTAGCTTATAGGTAAATCTAGATACAGTATCAAGGTGTGTGTGTGTGTGTGAAAGTGTGCATCTGTATGCGTGTGTGGAGGTGTGTACATATGTGTGTGTGTATGAAGGTGTGCATATGTGTGTGTGTGTGTGAAAATGTGCATCTGTATGTGTGTGTGGAGGTGTGTGCATATGTGTGTGAAAGTGTGCATCTGTATGTGTGTGAAGGTGTGCATGTGTGTGTGTGTGAAAGTGTGCATCTGTATGTGTGTGAAGGTGTGCATGTGTGTGTGTGTGTGTGAAAGTGTGCATCTGTGTGTGTATGTATGTGTGTGTGTGTGTATGTGAAGGTGTACCTGTGTGTGTGTATGTGAAGGTGTGTACCTGTGTGTGTGTGTGAAAGTGTGCAT
>OZ024752.1:46108190-46110690 GCA_964016885.1 Eledone cirrhosa | reverse complement strand
ACAACCTAGGACACCCTGTCTACCCCACACAACCTAGGACACCCTGTCTACCCCCACACAACTGAGGACACCCTATCTACTCCACACAACCTAGGACACCCTATCTACCCCACACAACCTAGGACACCCTGTCTACCCCACACAACCTAGGACACCCTGTCTACCCCACACAACCTAGGACACCCTATCTACCCCACACAACCTAGGACACCCTATCTACCCCACACAACCTAGGACACCCTATCTACCCCCACACAACCTAGGACACCCTATCTACCCCCACACAACCTAGGACACCCTATCTACCCCCACACAACTGAGGACACCCTATCTACCCCCACACAACCTAGGACACCCTATCTACCCCCACACAACCTAGGACACCCTATCTACCCCCACACAACTGAGGACACCCTATCTACTCCACACAACCGAGGACACCCTATCTACCCCCACACAACCTAGGACACCCTATCTACTCCACACAACCTAGGACACCCTGTCTACCCCACACAACCTAGGACACCCTGTCTACCCCACACAACCTAGGACACCCTGTCTACCCCCACACAACCTAGGACACACTATCTACCCCCACACAACCTAGGACACCCTATCTACCCCACACAACCTAGGACACCCTATCTACCCCCACACAACCTAGGACACCCTATCTACCCCCACACAACTGAGGACACCCTATCTACCCCCACACAACCTAGGACACCCTATCTACCCCCACACAACCTAGGACACCCTATCTACCCCCACACAACTGAGGACACCCTATCTACCCCCACACAACCTAGGACACCCTGTCTACCCCACACAACCTAGGACACACTATCTACCCCACACAACCTAGGACACCCTATCTACCCCACACAACCTAGGACACCCTATCTACCCCACACAACACATGGCACCCTGTCTACCCCACACAACTGAGGACACCCTATCTACCCCCACACAACCGAGGACACCCTATCTACCCCCACACAACCTAGGACACCCTATCTACTCCACACAACCTAGGACACCCTGTCTACCCCACACAACCTAGGACACCCTGTCTACCCCACACAACCTAGGACACACTATCTACCCCACACAACCTAGGACACCCTATCTACCCCACACAACCTAGGACACCCTATCTACCCCACACAACACATGGCACCCTGTCTACCCCACACAACTGAGGACACCTTATCTACCCCCACACAACCTAGGACACCCTATCTACCCCACACAACACATGGCACCCTGTCTACCCCACACAACCTAGGACACCCTGTCTACCCCACACAACCTAGGACACCCTATCTACCCCACACAACCTAGGACACCCTGTCTACCCCACACAACCTAGGACACCCTATCTACCCCACACAACCTAGGACACCCTATCTACCCCACACAACCTAGGACACCCTATCTACCCCACACAGCAGTGGGCACCCTATCTACCCCACACAGCAGTGGGCACCCTATCTACCCCACACAGCAGTGGGCACCCTAGTTAGTTTTTATTTTATATTATTTTCACTCTCCTTTCTTTCTGTAATTTATTTATTTGTTTATTTTTATATTTTATATATATTTTTCTACACAAGATATTCAATAGTGTTGAATGTGAGGGTGGGGACGGTGGCGATGGTGGTGGAGTGGTGGTGGTGGAGACAGTGGTGATGATAAGGGGTGGTAGTGGTGGTGAAGGTGGTGGCGGTCTTGTTGATGAAGAGGTGATGGTGTGGTGGTGGAGGAGGTGGTGGTGATGGTGAAGGAGTGATGATGGTGTGGTGAAGGAGTGATGGTGGTGGTGGTGGTGATGGAGTGATGATGGTGGTGGTGAAGGAGGGTGGTGGTGGTGGTGGTGGTGAAGGAGTGATGGTGGTGGTGGTGGTGATGGAGTGATGATAGTGGTGGTGAAGGAGGGTGGTGGTGAAGGGGTGATGGTGGTGGTGGTAAAGGAGTGATGGTGGTGGTGAAGGAGTGGTGGTGGTGAAGGAGTGATGATGGTGGTGGTGGTGATGATGGAGTGACTGTGGTGGTGGTGAAGGAGTGGTGGTGGTGATGGATTGATGATGGTGGTGGTGGTAAAGGAGTGATGGTGGTGGTAAAGGAGTGATGGTGGTGGTGAAGGAGTGATGATGGTGATGGATTGATGATGATGGTGGTGGTGAAGGAGTGATGGTGGTGGTGGTGATAGAAGTAATGGGTAGAAGCATCAGTTCACACCTTAACAACAAAAACACTGTTTGTTCAAGATAGAAAGGAAGAAAGAGAGATTTGCTTCCCTAAATATCTTTATTCAGGTTTCAGAAATGGTAAAAACAGAAGAATTACAATTAAATTGCTAAAACCCCTCCACCACCACTGACTGTATGTGTGTCTCTCACACACACATATATACACACACACACACATATCTATATATACACATATACACATGCACACACACATATATATACACATGCACACACATATCTATATATAC
>OZ024752.1:46090690-46105690 GCA_964016885.1 Eledone cirrhosa | reverse complement strand
TGAAATAAATATGGTTTTATAAATATAGTTTCCATTTGTTTACTATCGTATATATATATACATATATTTATATAGTTATAACAGTCTCTACACATTTCTAAAGCACTGTAGGGTTGCACAAAAACACAAACTATATACATTCACACACACACACACACACACACACACGTTTCAGTGTAGACACTGGAGAAGAACTCTACTGAGAGAAGTGATAGAATAAACAATTAGTTTCTTTCAAAGTTGATTTCTTTCTTTCATTCTCTGCTGAGTTACTCTCGTTTGACAAAACTACACTTCCTTCTTTTGTTTTGTTTTAATATTCAAGTTATGCCGCCATAATTATCTCCCTTCTCTTGTAACATAAATATACGCCTGAGTGTCTCCACAGAGGTTCACACACACACACACACATATATATATATAGATAGAGATGTACACTAACACACACACACACACACACACATATATATACACACACAGAGATGTACACTCTAACACACAGACATACACAAACATGTATAGTCAAACACATACATATACACAGATCTATGCTCTAACACATACAGGTATAGTCTAACGCACACACACAATGTATAGTTAAACATACACACATGTATTGTCTAACACACATACACACATGTATAGTTTAGCACATACACACATGCTATCAAGTATACACACACCCACACAGATGCTACCAAGCACCCTCACATCCACCCCCACAGAAGCTACCAAGCATCACCCCCCCACCCCACACCCACAGAAGCTACCAAGCATCACACCCCCACCCCCACAGATCCTACCAAGCATCCCCCACACTCCCACAGAAGCTACGAAGCATCACACCCCCACTCCCACATGCCCTACCAAGCACCTCCCACCCCACCCCCACAGACCCTACCAAGCATCTCCCATCCCACCCCCACAGACCCCTACCAAGCATCCCCCACCCCCACCCCCACAGAAGCTACCAAACACCCCCACCCCACCCCCACAGACCCTACCAAGCATCCCCCATCCCTACCCCCACAGACCCTACCAAGCATCTCCCATCCCACCCCACAGACCCCTACCAAGCATCCCCACCCCCACAGACCCTACCAAGCATCCCCCATCCCTACCCCCACAGAAGCTACCAAGCACACACAGAGAAGTAATATATTGGAACCAAATTTTTTTTTTTATTAAGAACTAACTCCTTCAAGGTTTCCAAACTCCCACCTGGCACCGGGCCACGTTGACCCATCATGGCAGGGGGCCAACTCAATTAAACCAATTGGCCAGGTTAACACCACCTTCCCCATCTAGTCCCACACAACCCCACCACACACACACCTACAACCACATGAACACATACACACACACATACCTACCACCACACATACACACACACACATAAATACCACCACACATACTACAATATGCACACACATACATACCCACCACATGCACACACATACATACCTACCACACACCTACCACCCCACACACACACACACCTACCACCACCCCACACACCTACCACCACTCACTTCTACCAAAGCAGGCAACCAACCTTGTAGCAATTTACCCACATTTACTAGAAACCATAACATGGCTTCCAGAAAGGTTTCTGTATCTATGCATGTGCATATATGTGTGCATGTGCATATATGTGTATCTGTCATGCGACACATACATACACACACACACACACACATATATATACACACACACACACACACACACACACACATACACATACATACATACATATCAAATTATAAATGCGAGGAAAGAAAAGACAAAGATATACCTATTTTTTGTTCAAAGTCCCGACTACAGTTTCATCGACTGGTCTGCAGCAACTATGCACCAGTGCTGTGAGGCTGTTGACTATTCAGGGGAAGCCCCCCCCCCCCCCCAAGTTAGTGGACTATTTTCTGACCTGATCGTTACAAAGCGAATAATTTTCAGGAGGGAGAGATTATCACATGGTACAGGTTACAGCTCCCTTCTGTGACCTATTGGCAGAGTCATTAGAACATGGGATAGAAGGCTTTTTTAATATTCATTCCAGCTACCTTCTCTCTGAGTTTGGATGTTATCCAACCATCTTGCTTGGAGTCTACCCCTGGGTCTCCTGCTGCTTGGTTTTGCCTGTAAAATCTGTCCAGTGATTCTTTCTTGAGACCTAACCACATGCCCAAAGTATCAGAGCCTGTGATTTCTCAATTCGAAGAAGTAGCAGCTCTACCTCAAGTGACTCGCTGACCTCTGAGCTACAAATTTGTCCAGCGATTGTTTCCTGAGACAATCTTATCACATGTCCATAGTATCGGAGCTGTGGTCGCTCAACTAGGAGAAGCAGCAGCTCTACCTCGAGTGACTCTTTGATCTCTGAGCTACAAAATCTGTCCAGTGATTCTTTCCTGAGACATTCTAACATTCTAACCACCTGCCCTCCATAGTATCAGAGCTGTGATCTCTCAATTCAGAGAAGTAGTGCTTCTACCTTGAATAGCAGCTCTATTTGGAGTGACTCTTTGATCTCTGATCTACAAATCTATCCAGTGATTCTTTCCTGAGACATTCTAACCACCTGCCCTCCATAGAATCAGAGCTGTGATCTCTCAATTCGGAGAAGTAGTGCCTCTACCTTGAATAGCAGCTCTACCTGGAGTGACTCTTTGATCTCTGATCTACAAATCTGTCCAGTGATTCTTTCCTGAGACATTCTAACCACCTGCCCTCCATAGAATCAGAGCTGTGATCTCTCAATTTGGAGAAGTAGTGCCTCTACCTTAAATAGCAGCTCTACCTGGAGTGACTCTTTGATCTCTGATCTACAAATCTGTCCAGTGATTCTTTCCTTAGACATTCTAACCACCTGCCCTCCATAGAATCAGAGCTGTGATCTCTCAATTCGGAGAAGTAGTGGCTCTACCTTGAATAGCAGCTCTACCTGTATTGATTTAGCAGAGAATATCTCCAAGTGTATTTGTTAATTGAAAAGTTTCAAGTGACTTAACTAATAGAACTAGTAGATAGATTGGTGTGCAAATCTGCAGCAAACTAAACTAAGGACTCCAAATTGTTTAATGTGATGCAGCCATAGTGCAGATGTCTACTTTTCAAGAATGTCTTGCTAATGAGGTTTCATGTAGGATATGAGATGTTAAGAGTTAAACTGTTGGTATTTTTATAAAATGTAATGATACAACTCTCTCTCTCTCTCTCTCTCTCTCTTTCGTGGTCTATATACACTACACTATGTAATATATAAAAATGGTACTAAGTCCCCCACATACTTACACACACTGACACACACAGACATGGGCCAATAAGAGGAGAGAGAGAGAGAGAGGGGGGGAGAGAGAGAGGAGAGAGGGGGGAGAGAGAGTGTGTGTGGCGGAGGGGGGTGGGGGTGGAAGGTGTAAACAATATTTTTCACCTCCACAACCACTGCTATTCCACAAACTGATGTGTGGTGGTGGTGGTGGTGGTCGTGGCGGTGGTAGTGGTAACAGTAGCAGTAGTAGTAGTAGCGGTGACTCTAGTGGTTGTTGTAGTAGTAATAGTAGTAGTAGTAGTAGTAGTAGTAGTAGTAGTAGTAGTAGCGGTGACTCTAGTGGTTGTAGTAGTAGTAATAGTAGTAGTAGTAGTAGTAGTAGTAGTAGTAGTGACTCTAGTGGTTGTAGTAGTAGTAGTAGTAGTAGTAGTAGTAGTAGTGACTCTAGTGGTTGTAGTAGTAGTAATAGTAGTAGTAGTAATAGTAGTAGTAGTAGTAGTAGTAGTAGTAGTAGTAGTGACTCTAGTGGTTGTAGTAGTAGTAATAGTAGTAGTAGTAGTAGTAGTAGTAGCGGTGACTCTAGTGGTTGTAGTAGTAATAGTAGTAGTAGTAGTAGTAGTAGTAGTATCAGTAGTAGTAGTAGTAGTGGTAGCAGCAGTGGTAGTAGTAGTAGTGGTAGCAGCAGCAGCAGTAGTAGTAGTAGTGGTAGTGATCAGAACCTACAGGCCATTGATGCTGTAGTACAGCTAGGTGGGGGGAGGGGAGGGGTGTAACACAGGTGGAGAAGGACTGGTTAGTTGCCATAACAACACTGTCATGGTTTTGGCAACTTCTACAGGGACGGAGAGATGGGTGTACATTAAGTGTACATGTGTGTGTGTGTGTGTGTGTGTGTGTACATACATAAAGTACATATGTGTGTGTGTGTGTACATGAAATGCATGTGTGTGTGTGTACTTGGAGTGCATGTGTGTGTGTGTATGTGTGTACATACATAAAGTACATATATGTGTGTGTGTGTGTACATGAAGTGCATGTGTGTGTACATGAAGTCTGTATGTGTGTATGTGTGTGTGTGTGTATATGTGTATGTGCCAGTTCCAACAATGGGACCATTTGCCCAAGAAATTAATGTGCAAGTGGCTGAGTATTCCACATACAAATATACCCTTAATGTAACCCTCAGGGAGATTCAGCATGTAACATAGTGTATGATAATGTTGGCCTATGAATTACAGGGGCAATACATTTTTTCCAATGACATGAAATAAAGTGTCTTGCTCAAGGATACAATGTCTCTGGAAATTGAGCTTGCGTCCGTGAGCTGAACACTTTAACCACTAAGCCAGGACACACTGTAAAGTGGTCAAATACACCCAGTACACTCTGTATAGTGGTCAAGCCAGAGTCACAATAAAATACACCCAGTACACTCTGTATAAAGTGGTCAAGCCAGAGTCACAATAAAATACACCCAGTACACTCTGTATAAAGTAGTCAAGCCAGAGTCACAATAAAATACACCCAGTACACTCTGTAAAGTGGTCAAATACATCCAGGACACTCTGTATAAAGTGGTCAAGCCAGAGTCACAATAAAATACACCCAGTACACTCTGTAAAGTGGTCAAGCCAGAGTCAATAAAATACACCCAGGACACTCTGTATAAAGTGGTCAAGTCAGAGTCCCATAAAATACACCCAGTACACTCTGTATAAAGTGGTCAAGCCAGAGTCACAATAAAATACACCCAGTACACTCTGTAAAGTGGTAAGGGTCTCCAACCACAGAAACATGAATAATATGCGATGTTTTAACCTGTCTAGTCCCAGAAGAAACCCGTCCAACCCATACTAACACAGAAAATGATGAATGTAGTAAAACAGTGATGATGATGATGATGATGATATAATATAAATACAGACACACACTAAGATATATACACATACACACACACATACAGACATACACAGACACACACACACACATAGACATATACGCACATACACACACATACCCAGAGACAGAGACATACACACATACACACACATACAGACATACACACACACACAGAGACATACACACATACACACATGTATACACACATACATACACACACATACAGAGACATACACACAAATACAAATACATACACACACAAATATATGCACATGCAAAGTAGAGTGAACCACATACACACAGTCACGCATATATAAATATATATATATATATACATACAGAGTGAAGCACACACACATATATATATATACATACATACATACATATATATGCACATACAGACACACATACACACACATACAGAGATACACACACAAACACACATATAAAGAGACACACACACACAGACACACAATGTGCAGAACAATGTGTACCAAGTCAACTGGCAGAAAACAACAAGTCATCCATTAATGGTGAATCTTGTCCTAAGGGAAGGAAAGAAGAGATGAGAAGAGAAAGGAGGAGAACTACGGGGGAGGGGGGAGAACTAAGAAGAAGAGGGGGGAAGAGGAGGAAGAAGAGGAGGAGGAAAACTAAGGTAAAAACTGAGGAGGGAAGGAAGGAAGGAAAACATTTTAGAAAGAAAGAACAGAAGAGAAGAAATGAAAGGAAAGTAGTTAAAGAATGAAAGAAGAAAATGAAACGGAAAAAATGAAGGAAACAATAGAAAGAAAAAAGAACGAAAGCAATGAAAGAAAAGGAAGGAAACAATAAAAAAGAAAGAGAAAAAGCAATGAAAGAAGGAAGTGTGTTGTTATTTCTGGAACCAACACACTTACACAGAGAGAGGGGGAGAGGAGAGGGGGAGAAAGGAGAAAGATAGAGGGGGAGAGGGAGAGAGAGAAGGGGAGGGAGATGGAGAGAGAGAGAGACACCCAGTAGACTCTGTAAAATGGTTGGTGTTAGGAAGGGTATCCAACTATGAAAAACTTGAGAACTCTTCAGTTGTGATGTAGAAATGGTGACCTTGTTGGTGCCACAGTTGTGATGTAGAAACGGTGGCCTTGTTGGTGCCACAGTTGTGATGTAGAAATGGTGGCCTTGTTGGTGCCACAGTTGTGATGTAGAAATGGTGGCCTTGTTGGTGCCACAGTTGTGATGTAGAAATGGTGGCCTTGTTGGTGCCACAGTTGTGATGTAGAAATGGTGGCCTTGTTGGTGTCACAGTTGTGATGTAGAAATGGTGACCTTGTTGGTGCCACAGTTGTGATGTAGAAATGGTGGCCTTGTTGGTGCCACAGTTGTGATGTAGAAATGGTGGCCTTGTTGGTGTCACAGTTGTGATGTAGAAATGGTGACCTTGTTGGTGCCACAGTTGTGATGTAGAAATGGTGGCCTTGTTGGTGCCACAGTTGTGATGTAGAAACGGTGACCTTGTTGGTGCCACAGTTGTGATGTAGAAATGGTGGCCTTGTTGGTGCCACAGTTGTGATGTAGAAACGGTGACCTTGTTGGTGCCACAGTTGTGATGTAGAAATGGTGGCCTTGTTGGTGTCACAGTTGTGATGTAGAAACGGTGACCTTGTTGGTGCCACAGTTGTGATGTAGAAATGGTGGCCTTATTGGTGCCACAGTTGTGATGTAGAAACGGTGACCTTGTTGGTGCCACAGTTGTGATGTAGAAATGGTGGCCTTGTTGGTGCCACAGTTGTGATGTAGAAACGGTGACCTTGTTGGTGCCACAGTTGTGATGTAGAAATGGTGGCCTTGTTGGTGCCACAGTTGTGATGTAGAAATGGTGACCTTGTTGGTGCCACAGTTGTGATGTAGAAATGGTGACCTTGTTGGTGCCACAGTTGTGATGGAATTCATCTGGTGCACTCTGTTGACTGCAGGAATGTATGTTACCAAATATGAACCCGAGTACACTCTATAAAATGGTAGTGCTGGTACCATGATAAAATACACCCAGTACACTCTGTAAAGAGTTAGTGCTGGTGCCACAATAAAGCACACCCAGTATACTCTATAAAGTGGCAGTAAAACAACTGGTATACCCAGCGAGGAAGGGCATGTACCTGGAGAAATCACACAAAATATTGAACACGAGTTAGATGAGGTCACATCGACCCACCTGTGACAATCTGTCTAACCCATGTCAACATGGAATGTAAAAGTATGATGATGATGATGATGATGTGGGTAAAGGAATAGTACTGGTACCAAGGAAAGATACCTCAGCCCAATCCTGTCAAGTGGTAACACCAGTCCCATGTTAAAACACACCCAAACAACTCTGTAAGTGGCAGCATTTGTGCCCAGATAAAATACACCCAGGTCACTCTGTAAAGGAACAGTGTTAGAGCCCAAATAAAATACACCCAGGTCACTCTGTAAAGGAACAGTGTTAGAGCCCAGATAAAATACACCCGGATCACTCTGTAAAGGAACAGTGTTAGAGCCCAGATAAAATATACCCGGGTCACTCTGTAAAGGAACAGTGTTAGAGCCCAGATAAAATACACCCGGGTCACTCTGTAAAGGAACAGTGTTAGAGCCCAGATAAAATACACCCGGGTCACTCTGTAAAGGAACAGTGTTAGAGCCCAGATAAAATACACCCAGGTCACTCTGTAAAGGAACAGTGTTAGAGCCCAGATAAAATACACCCAGGTCACTCTGTAAAGGAACAGTGTTAGAGCCCAGATAAAATACACCCGGGTCACTCTGTAAAGGAACAGTGTTAGAGCCCAGATAAAATACACCCGGGTCACTCTGTAAAGGAACAGTGTTAGAGCCCAGATAAAATACACCCGGGTCACTCTGTAAAGGAACAGTGTTAGAGCCCAGATAAAATACACCCAGGTCACTCTGTAAAGGAACAGTGTTAGAGCCCAGATAAAATACACCCGGGTCACTCTGTAAAGGAACAGTGTTAGAGCCCAGATAAAATACACCCAGGTCACTCTGTAAAGGAACAGTGTTAGAGCCCAGATAAAAAGCACCCAGGTCACTCTGTAAAGGAACAGTGTTAGACCCATGATAAAAAGCACCCAGGTCACTCTGTAAAGGAACAGTGTTAGACCCATGATAAAAAGCACCCAGGTCACTCTGTAAAGGAACAGTGTTAGACCCATGATAAAAAGCACCCAGGTCACTCTGTAAAGGAACAGTGTTAGACCCATGATAAAAAGCACCCAGGTCACTCTGTAAAGGAACAGTGTTAGACCCATGATAAAAAGCACCCACCCAGCAAAGTGGTTTTGATGGAGCCACGATAAAATACACGTTTTTGTGATCTTGTCCATAGGTGACAGCCCCAACACAGCCCCGCCTTAGGCCCAGGGTTCATGACCTTCACCTCCCCCATTCTTCTGTGACCCCCCCAGGGCCCTAGCCTTATCCGTATTCATTTAGGAATATTTCTATTTATATCTCCTGCAAAGTGTTTGGCACTTATGCAGGGTGTCCTGTCATGGCAACCACACCAAAATGATTTGTATGAGCTGGATGAGGTCATCGGATGACCTGTCTGGTCTCAGAACATGACAACCTAGCTAAGCCATGTAAGCATGGAAGATGGCCATAGATGATGATGGTGATGGTGATGATGATGGCGGTGATGGTGGTGATGGTGGTGGTGATGGTGGTGATGGTGGTGATGGTGGTGATGGTGGTGGTGATGGTGGTGATGATGGTGGTATTGATGGTGATGGTGATGGTGGTGATGGTGGTGGTGATGATGGTGGTGTTGATGGTGATGGTGATGATGATGGTGGAAGTGGTGGTGATGGCGGCGATGATGGTGGTGGTGGTGATGGCGGTGATGGCGGTGGTGTTCGTGTTGGTGGTGGTAGTGGTGGTGGTAGTGGTGATGGTGGTGATGTTGGTGATGGTGGTAGTAGTGGTGATGGTGGTAGTGGTGATGATGGTGGTGATGGTGATGTTGGTGGTGGTGGTGATGGTGGTGGTGGTGATGGTGATGGTGATGCTGCTTGCTATGAAGAAGAGGAAAAAGACGAAAGTAACAACACTGAATATTTCCAAATCTGTAGAAATGTAACCCAGGACAACGGTAGGTCTGATAAAACCTGATAGAGTCTGGTGAAGACTGGCAGGGCAGGGCTCTAGATTTTACTGGCCTCTTACCCCAGGGGACTGGTCAGACATGGGCCACACATTCTTATCGGTTATACTATGGTACCAGTGCTGTTGTTGTTACTGTTGTTGTTACTGGTGTTGTTGTTGTTGTTGTTGTTACTGTTGTTGTTACTGGTGTTGTTGTTGTTGTTGTTGTTACTGTTGTTGTTACTGTTGTTGTTGTTACTGTTGTTGTTACTGGTGTTGTTGTTGTTACTGTTGTTGTTACTGGTGTTGTTGTTGTTGTTGTTACTGTTGTTGTTACTGTTGTTGTTGTTACTGGTGTTGTTGTTACTGGTGTTGTTGTTGTTGTTACTGGTGTTGTTGTTACTGTTGTTGTTACTGTTGTTGTTGTTGTTACTGGTGTTGTTACTGTTGTTGTTGTTACTGTTGTTGTTACTGGTGTTGTTACTGTTGTTGTTGTTGTTGTTACTGTTGTTGTTGTTACTGTTGTTGTTACTGTTGTTGTTGTTACTGTTGTTGTTACTGGTGTTGTTACTGTTGTTGTTGTTGTTACTGTTGTTGTTGTTGTCGTTACTGTTGTTGTTACTGTTGTTGTTGTTGTTGTTACTGTTTACAACTGGTCATATGAGCATGTGTGTCTAAGTGTACTACAGTTGTATATACACATGCATGTGTATGTGTGTATATGTATGCACACTCATGCATGTGTGTATATGTATATATAAGCACACTGATGTATGTGTATGTATGCATACTAATATACGTGTGTGTATGTATGCACACTCATGCATGCACACGTGTGTGTATATATATATACACATACACATGCATGCACACGTGTGTATATATATATATATATACACATACACATGCATGCATATGTATGTGTATACCATCATCAATATTTTGATTGCTATCTACACTGGCAAAGGTTGGATAGGTCACAGTCCAAGACTAGACTATATACACATATATATATATACACATATATATACACACACACACACATATATATATATACATATATATATACACACACACACACATATATATATATACATATATATATACACACACACACATATATATAATCATCATCATTTTACGTCCGCTCTTCCCTGCTTGCAAGGGTGGGACGGGTCCTATCCAGTTCAGCCCAGCATCTCTCCACTCGTCACGGTCCTTCGTCATCTCCACCGTGAGCTTCAGCGATCTAAGGTCTCTTCTCACCACCTCCGCCCATGGTTTTCGTGGTCTACCTCTACCACGTCTTCCTTCAACTGGCATTTCCTGGCACTTCTTCACCCATCGGTCATCCTCCATGCGTATCACATGTCCATACCACCTCAGTCTCCTCTCCCGTACACTACATTCTATCCCTCTCAAACACAGTTTCTCTCTCAACACATTCATGCTGGGTCGTTCACGCACATAGACATTGCACATCCAACGGAGCATGCTTGCCTAATTTCTCTCCAGCCGTCACATATCCTCTGTAGTTGCTGCCCAAGTCTCACTACCATGCAGCATCGCGCTCATCACACAGGCATCATACAACCGGCCTTTCGTACGCAGGGAGAAACCCTTCTTCATCAGCAGAGGAAGCAGCTCCCTAAACTTCTTCCAACCCGTCCTTATTCTAGATACTATGGCCTCGGAAATATATATATATTTATATGTATGTATATACAAACAATAACATACATTTAAAGACAGTGAACAAACATTAAAAAACAGTGATATATATATATACACACATCATCATCATCGTTTAACGTCCATCTTCCACGCTTGCATGGGTTTGGACGGGAGTTTTCCCACTTGAGGCAAGAGTGGTTGTCTTGCTCGCATAGGACTGTCTGGCGGGTTTTCTACGGCTGGATGCCTTTCCTAACACCAACCACGTTTACAGTGTGGACTGGGAGGTTTTTACCGTGTTACCTACACGGCCACATTACAGCGTGGACTGTGCGTTTGTTTGTCGTGACACCTACACGACCTCATTTGTTTCGGCCTGGATGTTGTGGTACCAACATAACTTTACATTGAAAGGGGCGGTGTGGATGGGGTGGGGGTAGTGGGACGGGGGTGTATTTTGTTAGAGGTGCCTACTGACTGTAGTAGGTTTCATATATATATATACATATATACACACACACACACGTGTGTATGTGTGCACGCATGCGCAGATGTGTGTCAGCATGTGTATATACAAGGGGGACAACAGTATGTATATATGTTTATATATATGCATATATGTATGTATGTATATATGTATGTGTGCATGCATGTAAGTATGTATGTATGTTTGTATGTATATATATATATATGTATGTATGTGTGCATGTATATATGTATATATGTATGTGTGCATGCATGTAAGTATGTTTGTATGTTTATATATATATGTATGTATGTATGTGTGTGTGCATGTATATATGTATATATGTATGTGTGCATGCATGTAAGTATGTATGTATATATGCATGTTTGCATATATATATATATATATATATATATATATGTATGTATGCATGTAAGTATGTACGTATGTATGTTTGTTTGTACGTATATGTATGCATGTATGTATACATGTACGTATATGTATGCGTGTATGTACGTATGTATGCATGTATGTACACATGTATGTGTACATGTACGTATATGTATACATGTATGTACACATGTATGTACACATGTATGTATACATGTGTACATGTACGTATATGTATACATGTATGTACACATGTATGTATACATGTATGTATACATGTGTACATGTACGTATATGTATACATGTATGTACACATGTATGTATACATGTATGTATACATGTGTACATGTACGTATATGTATACATGTATGTACACATGTATGTACACATGTATGTACGTATATGTATACATGTATACATTATAGTGCCATGTCATGCATACATTACATTAGATAGAAAGAAGAAAAAAAAAAAAAGAGATAAACAAGAGAGCAGAACGCTGCATGCAACAGAACGCAACATGTGAGGTAAATAAATAAATAAATAAATGCACATCTACCTGCAAAGAGTCGTATAGCGAGAGATGCTGAGAGTGGCATAGAGGCTGCAATAGCGGTGCAGCCAACACTGCAACTATGTAGAGCATATGGCAACAGTGTTTGCCAGTAGAAAGAAGAGGAAATGTTGAGACCAATGGAGTGATGCTGCTATCATTGTAAATATAGCCAGGGATGGATGCCAGCAATTGGAGGAGGGAATATACAGGGGAGAGAGAGGGAGGGGGGGGGGGGGGTAGTGGTGGTGGTGGTGGTGTAGTGGTGGTGGTGTAGTGGTGGCGGTGGTGTAGTGGTGGCAGTGGTGGTGTTAGTCCTCTTGGTGATGGTGATGGTAGTGGTGGTGGTGGTAGTGGTGTAGTGGTGTAGTGGTGGTGGTGGTAGTGGTGTAGTGGTGTAGTGGTGGTGGTGGTAGTGGTGTAGTGGTGTAGTGGTGGTGGTGTAGTGGTGGCGGTGGTGTAGTGGTGGCGGTGGTGGTGTTGTTAGTCCTCTTGGTGATGGTGATGGTAGTGGTGGTGGTGGTAGTGGTGTAGTGGTGGTGGTGGTGGTGGTAGTGTAGTGGTGTAGTGGTGTAGTGGTGGTGGTGGTGGTGTAGTGGTGTAGTGGTGGTGGTGTAGTGGTGTAGTGGTGGTGGTGTAGTGGTGGCGGTGGTGTAGTGGTGGCGGTGGTGTAGTGGTGGCGGTGGTGGTGTTAGTCCTCTTGGTGATGGTGATGGTAGTGGTGGTGGTGGTAGTGGTGTAGTGGTGTAGTGGTGGTGGTAGTGTAGTGGTGTAGTGGTGGTGGTGTAGTGGTGTAGTGGTGGTGGTGTAGTGGTGGTGGTGTAGTGGTGTAGTGGTAGTGGTGGTGGTGGTAGTGTAGTGGTGTAGTGGTGGTGGTGTAGTGGTGGCGGTGGTGTAGTGGTGTAGTGGTGGTGGTGTAGTGGTGTAGTGGTGGCGGTGGTGGTGTTAGTCCTCTTGGTGATGGTGATGGTAGTGGTGTAGTGGTGTAGTGGTGGTGGTGGTGATGATGGTGGTGGTGGTAGTGGTGGTGGTGGTAGTGTTAGTGCTCTTGGTGGTGGTTGGTTCGTTGGGGGGGGGGGGGGGGTAGTGGTGGTGGTGGTGATGGTGGTGGTTGGTTCGTGCGTGGGGGGGGAGGTTAGCTTGTGGACGGGGACATATACAGGGATCACTACAACTGTGTGCGTGTGTGTATATAACTGTGTGTATATAACTGCATGTGTTTATATGTATATGACAGTGTGTATGTTATTGTGTGTGTGTGTGTGTTTATATGTATATAACAGTGTGTATGTTATTGTGTGTGTGTGTATGTTTATATGTATATAACAGTGTGTATGTTATTGTGTGTGTGTGTGTGTTTATATGTATATAACAGTGTGTATGTTATTGTGTGTGTGTGTGTGTGTTTATATGTATATAACAGTGTGTATGTTATTGTGTGTGTGTGTGTGTTTATATGTATATAACAGTGTGTATGTTATTGTGTGTGTGTGTGTGTTTATATGTATATAACAGTGTGTATGTTATTGTGTGTGTGTGTGTGTTTATATGTATATAACAGTGTGTATGTTATTGTGTGTGTGTGTATGTTATTGTGTGTGTGTGTGTGTGTTTATATGTATATAACAGTGTGTATGTTATTGTGTGTGTGTGTGTGTTTATATGTATATAACAGTGTGTATGTGTGTGTGTTTATATGTATATAACCGTGTGTATGTTATTGTGTGTGTGTGTGTGCACTGTACTCTACTGACGCCTGTGTGTATCTGTGCATGTGTGTGTGTGTGTGTGAGAATGCATGTGCACTGGACCATCCCGTGTACTGCACTTTGTGTGTGTGTGTGTGTACTGGAATGTTTACCGTGTACTGGTGCACATATGTATGTATGTGTATGCATCAGCATGTGTGTATGTATCAGCATGTGTGTATGTATCTATGTATGTATATGTATGCATCAGTATGTGTATGTTTGTATGTATGTATCAACATGTGTGTATGTATGTATGTATCAACATGTGTATGTATGTATGCATCAGTATGTGTGTGTGTGTATGTATGTTTGTATGTATGCATCAGTATGTGTGTGTGTGTATGTATGTTTGTATGTATGCATGCATGCATCAGTATGTGTGTGTGTATGTATGTATGTATGTTTATATGTATGCATCAGTATGTGTGTGTATGTATGTTTGTATGTATGCATGCATGCATCAGTATGTGTGTGTGTGTGTATGTATGTATATATCAGCATGTGTGTGTGTGTGTATGTATGTATCAGCATGTGTGTGTATGTGTATATCAGCATGTGTGTGTGTGTGTATATATCAGTATGTGTGTGTGTGTGTATATATCAGCATGTGTGTATATGTATATATCAGCATGTGTGTGTGTGTGTATATATCAGAATGTGTGTATATGTATATATCAGCATGTGTGTGTGTGTGTGTATATATATCAGCATGTGTGTGTATGTATATATCAGCATGTGTGTGTATGTGTATATATCAGCATGTGTGTGTGTGTATATATCAGCATGTGTGTATATGTATATATCAGCATGTGTGTATATGTATATATCAGCATGTGTGTATATGTATATATCAGCATGTGTGTGTGTG
>OZ024752.1:46073190-46075690 GCA_964016885.1 Eledone cirrhosa | reverse complement strand
TTTTGGCACAATGCCAGCAATTACCCAGTGCATTACTGGTACTTTATTGCACTGGGCAATTGCTGGCCTTGTGCCAAAAGTAGAAACAATTATTATTATTATTTTGCTGAAAGGTTGGTGAATGGGGCGAGAATGGCCCCTTGAAGTGGGCTACTCTGGTCATAATAATAATAGTAATCTCCCCACCATTTGTAAGGTTTCTCTCTACCAACCAGGTGCTGGGTGAAGCAAATTAATTGACCTCAGGTCAGTCCCTGACCTCAGAGGCTCAGTATATCACCTACAATCATGGCAGTGCCACTGATGGTAGAAATTTGGGCATTGCAGCTGCAGTTACGTGATCTGCTGCATGTGCAATGTAAATGTGAGAGAGAGGCAGAGCTTGGATAAACTGAGAGAGAAACTGGGTTTAAGAGGAATCCGAGGTGGTGTACAGGTGAGAAGACCGCACTGGTACGGACAGGTGATATGCGTGGACCATGATTGTTGGGTGAAGATGTGCCAGGAAATGCCAGTGGAAGGAACCTTGCGATAGAAGTAGATTAAGAAAGATCCGGGCAGAGGTTATGAGAGCTGACCTCAAATCGCTGACACTGACAGAGGAGATGACAAAAGATTGTGATGTGTGGAGAGATGCTGTGTTGAAAAGGACCCGTCCAACCCATACAAGCATGGAAAAACGGACATGATGATGATGATGATGATGATGATATATATATATACATGTGTGTGTATATATATATATATATATATATATATATATATTCATCATCATATATATCATCATGTATATATAGGTATGTATGTGTATGTGTGTGGGTATTTATATACACATACATACACACACACATCTATACACATACATACACAATTACATATATATATACACACACACATATACATACATATATATATCATGTATATATAGGTATGTATGTGTGTGTGGGTATTTATATACACATACACACACACACACACCTATACACATACATACACAATTACATATATATACACACACACACACACACATATACATACATATATATATAGGTATGTATGTGTGTGTGGGTATTTATATACACATACATACACACACACCTATACACATACATACACAATTACATATATATATATATACACACACACACATATATATATATTATATATGTAGTCATCATTATAGAATTAACCTCTTCTACACTATCCAAAGTCTCTAGGTCAGTAATTCTAACAGATTTGTTTAACAATGTAGTCTTCTTCTCTTACCGAGTTTGGTACTGATTCCTTAGGTAAACATAATAATGACAGGAATGAAAAAAAGATACAAATAGCCATCAAATAAAGAGAGCTATTTTGGTAAAGGGAGACAACTCCTTCATGGAAATTCAATGCTTAAGCTGTGCTCAACTATCATTGGCAACATCTATATCTACGATCAACAACTTTAAAGTTATAACTATCATATCTTCCCTCCACTCCAATATAGAACTACATTATCCAATGTTAGTGATTATTGTTTGAAGAAAAAATACTTTATTATATCAAACCTAGAAATGCTGATGTTTGTTTTATCATAGTCAAAAAGACAAAAGTGTGAAAAAAATTGATGTTTTGTTTTTTGTTCGTTTTTTTTTTTCTTCTATAGATGGTTGGATGTGATCTGAGGTTAGGTTTAGCCGCTATTTTTAACAAGTCAGCCAGCCAAAAAGACAAAGTTAAATAAGGTTAACTCTTTTGTTATTACATTTCTCTTGAAATACAAAAATTGCCTACTTTGTACACTGAATATATATATATATGCATAACAAAGGAAAAGAAGAGTTTATATACATGACATATGATATCTTAAAATCTCTGAACAACAATAGTAAATCTAGTTTGAAAAGATAAGACATCCAACCTATTAAAATATACAGAGGACAATATACAGAGAATAAACACACAGCTTTAGGATGAGCTCTTTTAACAAAAGACTGACCTATCTAATAAACCACTGAGCTCTCTTAACTGAAGACTGTGCTCTCTAATAAAAGACAGCTCTTTCACAAAACACTGAGCTCTCTTAACAAAAGACTAAGCTCTTTCACAAAAGACTGAGCTCTCTTAACAAAAGACAGAGCTCACTTAAGAAAAGACTGAGCTCTCTCACAAAAGACTGAGCTCTCTTAACAAAATACCGAGCTCTCTCACAAAATACTGAACTATCTTAACAAATGCTATTGAAAGGTTAAGATGTTAGCTGACTGAGTTTTCTTTTTAAGAAACAATAGTTTTGGGAAAGTTCAGAAACAACTACATTCTATTCACAGCAGTAATGTAGGAATTAAACATTCAGAAACTAATAAAATGAATGAACCTCACAACATCTTCCCACTGCATTCTATTCATAGCAGTAATGTATGAGTTAAAAGCAGAATTAAAATGTCAGCATAACCCTGTGTCATGGCAATTTTAAAACAGTTTTCTGTGTCATTCAGAAAGCTACATTTGTATAAACAAC
>OZ024752.1:46065690-46068190 GCA_964016885.1 Eledone cirrhosa | reverse complement strand
AGTAAACTGGAGCAATGTGAAATAAAGTGTCTTGCCCAAGGAAACAACACATCACCCGGTCTGAGAATTGAACTCACAACCTTTCGATTGCAAGGCCAATGCTCTAACCACTAAACCATGTGCCTCAATATCTATATCATATGATGACAAATGATGGCTAAAAGTTACAGCAAAGTAAAAAGGTTTAAAATGTTTGTGAAAGAGAAGACATGACATACCCGAAATCGTCCGAATTCACAGGCCGAGTCTATTGGTGTACGATGGGAGTTATTTACAATCCGAGGGTCAGCATGCTGTACTAATAACATGTTCACCTGTAACAAGAAGGAAAAACGAAACTGGATTAATATATGACATGATAGTAAAGCACCCAGTCCACCCTGTAGTGGTGGTACAACAAACAGCACCCAGTCCACCCTGTAGTGGTGGTATAACAAACAGCACCCAGTCCACCCTGTAGTGGTGGTACAACAAAAAGCACCCAGTCCACCCTGTAGTGGTGGTACAACAAACAGCACCCAGTCCACCCTGTAGTGGTGCTACGACAAAAAGCACCCAGTCCACCCTGTAGTGGTGGTACAACAAAAAGCACCCAGTCCACCCTGTAGTGGTGGTACAGCAAACAGCACCCAGTCCACCCTGTAGTGGTGGTACAACAAACAGCACCCAGTTCACACTGTAGTGGTGGTACAACAAACAGCACCCAGTCCACCCTGTAGTGGTGCTACAACAAACAGCACCCAGTCCACCCTGTAGTGGTGGTACAACAAAAAGCACCCAGTCCACCCTGTAGTGGTGGTACAACAAACAGCACCCAGTCCACCCTGTAGTGGTGGTACGACAAACAGCACCCAGTCCACCCTGTAGTGGTGGTACAACAAACAGCACCCAGTCCACCCTGTAGTGGTGGTACAACAAACAGCACCCAGTCCACCCTGTAGTGGTGGTACAACAAACAGCACCCAGTCCACCCTGTAGTGGTGGTACAACAAAAAGCACCCAGTCCACCCTGTAGTGGTGGTACAACAAAAAGCACCCAGTCCACCCTGTAGTGGTGGTTCGACAAAAAGCACCCAGTCCACCCTGTAGTGGTGGTACGACAAAAAGCACCCAGTCCACCCTGTAGTGGTAGTACGACAAAAAGCACCCAGTCCACCCTGTAGTGGTGGTACAACAAAAAGCACCCAGTCCACCCTGTAGTGGTGGTATAACAAACAGCACCCAGTCCACCCTGTAAAGTGGTTGTAACCAGCTAATATTTTTATTTTCCCTGTGATCAGAGAACCTACAGCCACATAATCCAATATGCCATTGTTTTAAAGATTGTACGATGTGAGAGACTCAGTGTGACAGTCTTCCACACAGTTTCAGTCTACCAAATTTCACTGACAAGGCATAGGTCAACCATGATAAATGACACTTGCTAAAGATATCACACAGTAGGATTGAACCAGAGACCTAATGATAGTAAACTCTTTCACTGTTCAGCCATGCTGGAGCAACGTAAACACAGCTACACACACGCACAGACACACACTAACACACACACATAGGCACACACTAACACACGCAGGCACAAAGTAACACACACACTAACACATGCAGGCACAAAGTAACACACACACACACACAGGCACACACTAACACATGCAGGCACAAAGTAACACACACACACTAACACACACAGGCACAAAGAAACACACACACACACAGGCACACACTAATACACACATCTGTTGATATATATATATATACACACACATAGACGTATATACACACACACATTCACGGGGGGGGGGGGGGGGGCAATAAAACCTATCAACAATGTTGTTTGTCGAACCACTACCACTACTACAGCCTCTACTACTACCACTACCACCACTACTACCATTACCACTACTACAGCCTCTACTACAGTCACTACTACCACTACCACAGCCTCTACTACCACCATTACCACTACTACAGTCACTACTACCACTACTACAGCCTCTACTACTGCCACTACCACTACTACTACTACTACAGCCTCTACTACTACCATCACCACCACCATTAGAGTCACTACCACTACTACCATTACTACTACTACAGTCACTACCACTACTATTAGTTGCTACCACCAGCAATACTACAGCCACAACTACCACCACTACAACTCCTACAGCTACTGCTACCACCACCACCACCACTACTACTACTACCATACCACTACCACCACCACTACTACTACCATACCACCACTACCACCACCACCACCACCACCACTACTACTACCACTACCACCACCACCACTACTACTACCACTACTACCACCACCACCACCACCACCACTACTACTACTACCACTACTACCACCACCACCACCACTACTTCATGTATTCCGCAGTAAACTATCACCAAAAAATAAACACAGAAACACACTCAATATTGACTAATTACATTTAGAGTGATTGAGTATTTTTTATACCCCCCCCTCTTTACCTTTCAATATCATTGA
>OZ024752.1:46055690-46060690 GCA_964016885.1 Eledone cirrhosa | reverse complement strand
TTTCTCATAAGTTAATCACTACCTTGATTAAATCTTAACTATTTAACATCTCAGGGTATGTCATGTATCATTTTATTTTATCTGATGAGGACGTACTGTTGTACCTCTGAAATATGTATAATAAAATGTAATTGATCACAAGAACATCTATTTTATTAATATTTGTATTTTAATATATAATATATATATTATATATATATAATATATATATTAAAATACAAATATTAATAAAATAGATGTTCTTGTGATCAATATAATATATATATATATATATTATATATATTGAATTTTAATGTGGCCGTTCACCAGATAAAACAAACAAATGCAATGTTATGCTGACACTCTAGTTTCTCTGGTTGTTCCAGTTATAAAGTCATATTTATATAGTCAATACACTGACTATATAAATAGTCACTATATTATGTAACATCTGAATACTTATATAGTCAACCCTCTACTGATACTGCCAACCCACCGCCCTGCTATTTTACTGAAACCCCTTGACATTTACTCAACTATTTGAAGGAGATTTACAAAGGTATTATGTTATATACAAACCCCTACACACTCTAGATATCAAATGAGACCTCCTTTATTTATATCTTAGATTTCAACACCTAAAACATTCAACAGGGTCAGTTATATTTTTTTGTTGGTTTGTCAGTTTACATTACTCTATATATATTGTATTTTCACAGTAAAGGCTTTACCTCACATAAATATCTCACATAACATTTACATTACTTTATATATACTATTGTATTTTCACAGTAAAGGCTTTACCTCACATAAATATCTCACATAACATTTACATTACTCTATATATACTATTGTATTTTCACAGTAAAGGCTTTACCTCACATAATATCTCACATAACATTTACATTACTCTATATATACTATTGTATTTTCACAGTAAAGGCTTTACCTCACATAATATTTCACATAACATTTACATTACTCTATATATACTATTGTATTTTCACAGTAAAGGCTTTACCTCACATAATATCGAATCTATGAGAGTTTGAAAGTAATTATTTTGAGAAACATACCTTAACATCAGTATGAGTGGCCAGTTACAGCCAGTTTCAACAGAAAAAGGTAGAGAATTCTGGCCAGTTTTGGCCGGTTTGAACATTAAAGCAATAAACAGAAAGAGGTGAAAGAATTCTGGCCGGATATGGCCAGTTAAGGAATTCTTGAAGAAACAATTTCAGAGTTCCACATGGCAGATATCAAAGAGATTTCCTTTAATTTGGGAATATAAATGGAACTGGAATAACTATTTCAGAAGTTTCTATTTTCCCCCAACAATAAATTAAATGGCTCTACTTTTGATATTGAATACTCTTTTTGCTCTCCTTCTCTCTCTCATTTAAATATATACACAGATACACATTTATTTGTTTATTAATAGTGACTGTTTAGTGTGAGTGTGTGTTTATATATATATATATATATATATATATATATATATATATATATATATATACACATATACACACACATACACAAATATACAAGCATTTCCTCTTCCATCATCTTAAACCATATCTTCCGGTATTGAGTACTCTATTTTCTCTCTCTTGTTTACACTTAAGTGTTTACAAACACACACACACACACACACACACACACACACACACACACACACACACACACACACACACACACACTTTTATTGCTAGTATTAGTAACTGTTTACTTTGAATTTCAGCCGAGAGTGTGTTAGTATTTATATACATAAATATATAAACAGCAACACAACATATACAACTGTTTTAAATGTCAGATTTTGTAAAGAACTAACAAAAAAGGTTACCAACATACCAACACACATTATTGTTGTTGTTGTTGTTGTTGTTGTTGTATTTATATTTATTAGTATTTAATCAACAACATTTGAGCAATTTGCTAAAAATTGTGAAGATTTCAAAATCAAATTTAGACTTGTCTGCTCTGTGGTAACAATAAAATTTCATTTCATATATATATTTATATCATCATCATCATTTTCCCCGTCTATTTTTCCACGCTGGCATGGGTTGGACAGGTTGTCCATATCATGATACAAGTCTAGCCAAATATATATATATATATCATCATCATTTCATCATTTTACATCTGCTTTTCCCTGCTTGCAAGGGTGGGACGGGAACTGATTCTGGCTTCATTTCTACAGCTGGATGCCCTCCCTCCCTAACACCAACCACGATAACAGTGGAACTGGGTGGTCTGAATATGGGGGAAGAGGTCTGACCAGGACCCAAGATAGGCACTGTGTACACCGTATGAAGTTTATGCCTACTCATTTTCAACATATGGGGCAGAGGGCCACTTCCCTGAAGGGATCAGGGTCCTATCCCTTTTTTTATTACTCACCAGCACTATGTGTGTGTGTGTGTTTGTGAGTGTGTGTGTGTGAGTGTGTATGTGTTTGTGGGTGTGTGTGTGTGTGAGTGTGTGTGTGTGTGAGTGTGTGTGTTTGTGTGTGAGTGTGTGTGTGTGTGTGTAAGTGAGTGAGTGTGTGTTTGTGTGTGAGTGTGTGTGTAAGTGAGTGTTTGTTTGTGAGTGTGTGTGTGGGGGGGGGTTGTGAGTGAGTGTGAGTGTGTGAGTGTGTGTGTGAGTGTGTGTGTGTTTGTGTGTGAGTGTGTGTGTGTGTGTGAGTGTGAGTGTGTGTGTGTGTGTGTGAGTGTGTGTGTGTGTGTGTGTGTGTGTGTGTGTAAGTGAGTGTGTGTACTCTTCATAATATGAAGTGTTGTACTTAGTCCTGCTTTTTCTCTCTATGTTGTATATATTTGTACGTCTTGGGATTTGGAGAAAGTAGCTCTGTGTAGCCGTTTATTATTAGTAATGTACTGGGTAATTGCTGGCCTTGTGCCAAAAGTAGAAACAATTATTATTATTATTATTATTGTTATTGTTATTAGGGTGGTGGATTGGCAGTGAACGGTAAAGCGCCGGACACTCTGCTTCACGGCATAGAGTTACGGTCCTTTACAGTGTGAGTTCAAATCCCGCTGAGGTTAGCTTTTGATCTTCATCCTTACGGGGTCGATAAAATAAAGTACCAGTAATGCACTGGGGTAATTGCTGGCCTTGTGCCAAAAGTAGAAACAATTATTATTACTACCATGTTTTGGAGCATAGAGTTAAGGCCCTTTATGATCTGAGTTCAAATCCCGCCGAGGTTAACTTTGCCTTTCATCCTTACGGGGGTCGATAAAATAAATTACCAGTAATGCACTGGGGTAATTGCTGGCCTTGTGCCAAAAGTAGAAACAATTATTAGTTTTATTATTGTTGTTATTGTTGTTGTTGCTGCTGCCAAAGGTAGAGGTGACAAGCTGACTGTTATATCAAGGGAACAAATAGAGCAACACTTTGGTTAGATTTACCTCAGATATCTTATCTCTGTATTCTAGACTTATTCAGATAAGAAACAGTAGAGAGCTGAGCTGAGCAGAAGATAACTAACTAAACACCTTCTGTGATTGAAGATGGGGAGTAGAAGGGGAGGTAATAAGATTGGCTTGCTGTGTGGAGAAACAGGAATATCATCTCTTTGCTTGGATGGATATGCCCCCCCCCCCCACACACACACACCACTACCACCAACACCACACCACCACCACCATCCTTACTATCACCATCACCACCACTACCAACACCACCACCACCACCATCCTTACTATCACCACCACCACCATCCTTACTATCACCATCACCACCACTACCACCACCACCACCACTACCACCACCACCACCACCACCATTACTATCACCATCACCACCACTACCAACACCACCACCACCACCATCCTTACTATCACCACCACCACCATCCTTACTATCACCATCACCACCACTACCACCACCACCATCTTTACTATCACCATCACCACCACTACCACCACCATCTTTACTATCACCATCACCACCACTACCACCACCACCACCACCATCCTTACTATCACCATCACCACCACTACCAACACCACCACCATCCTTACTATCACCATCATCACCACTACCAACACCACCACCACCACCATCCTTACTATCACCACCACCACCATCCTTACTATCACCATCATCACCACTACCAACACCACCACCACCACCATCCTTACTATCACCACCACCACCATCTTTACTATCACCATCACCACCACTACCACCACCACCATCTTTACTATCACCATCACCACCACTACCACCACCACCACCACCACCACCACCATCTTTACTATCACCATCACCACCACTACCAACACCACCACCACCATCACCACCACCACTACAACTACAACAGCAACAGCAACAACTAGTGAATTTTACAAACTTTTGAAGTGGGCTAAAAACTAACTAAATATATATCTAGACATTGATAAATCGAAAAATTGTGGGAAAGGAGCCAGTGTTGAATGTTGTGAAAAGAAATGGAATGAGATGGTTGGGTCATGTGAGGAGGAAGGATGAAAGTGACTGGGTGAGGGGGGAGGGGGAAGACAAGAAGCCATTACTACTAAAAGTACCACCATCAATGAAGTTACTACTACAGCTCATCACAGCTGCCACAATCACCACCATCACAGCTGCCACCACCACCACCACCATCACAGCTGCCACTGTCACTACCACTACACACTCACCCCACTACCACCACCCACACCCCCACCCCCTACACCACCACCACAACCTCTACATCCCACACACATTCACCCCCCCCCCCCCCACACCCGACACCACTATTACATCATCCTAACAGGCCACCTAACAATTTTATTTGTTTTTTCTTATAGAAACAGCTGGACGTCACCTCAGTAAATCATTGAAATTATAGTTTACAGTCAAATATACTACCACCACTACTACTGCTACTACCACTACTACTGCTGCTACTACCACTACTACACCACTACCACAACCACCACCATTACTACTACCACTACCTCCACCACCACCATTACTACTATCACTATCAACCCCCCCCC
>OZ024752.1:46043190-46050690 GCA_964016885.1 Eledone cirrhosa | reverse complement strand
CTATAATTAGTGTGTGTGTGTGTGTTTACTAAAATGTGTGTGTGTGTGTGTGTTTACTAAAATGTGTGTATATTTACAATTAGTAACATGTGTGTGTGTGTTTACTACATCCGATGCTATTCACAAGTTGTGTTTATTTGCTAACAACAGAAGTGAATTTGGTAAAGTTGTTAGATTGACTATATTGGACATTGCTGGTTGTGAGTTCAAATCCCACGCAGTCTTCTATCTTTCCAGCTACCATATCTAGCAACCCAGCCATGCTGCAGTTCAGAAGATAACTACTCCCTATGATCAAATGATTCTCTCCATAGTGTGTGTGTGTGGGTGTGGGGGGGGGGGGGGGGGGAATCATCATCATCATCATCATCGCCACCACCACCACCACCTCTATATATATATATGGAGGCACATGGCTTAGTGGTTAGAGCATTGGCCTTGCGATCGAAAGGTTGTGAGTTCAATTCTCAGACCAGGTGATGTGTTGTTTCCTTGAGCAAGACACTTTATTTCACATTGCTCCAGTTTACTCAGCTGTAGAAATGAGATGATAGGGACTGGGGTCCCTATCATTCCACTGCAAAGTGGTCGTGGGGGTGCCACAGCAAAAAAAAGCACCCAGCACTCACTGTAAATGAGGTTGGTGTTAGGAAGGGCATCCAGCTGTAGAAATCAAGCCAGAATCAGTTCCCGTCCCACCCTTGCAAGCAGGGAAAAGAGGACGTAAAATGATGATGATGATGATGATGATGATGATGATACACACATAAAGTAGGCCATAGTATGATAATATGATAAAGATTGGTAACAGGCAAATGATTAAATTCAGAAATCTGAATTACACGCCTATATTTATTTAGTATTAGAATTGGTGATGATGGTGGGGAGGGGGGGGGGGGGGGTGATAGTGGTGGGGGTGTAATGGTGGTGGTGGCGGTGTAATGGTGCTGCTGCTGGTGGTGATTGTGGTGGTGTGAAGGTACAGGTACATTACTTGTTTCAAACTTTAGATTTACCTTTCTAAAGGTACTGTTGGGGTGTGGTAAAGACAGCGGTGGTGGTAAGGGTGGTAGTAGTGTGGGTGGTGGTGGTGGTGGTGGTGCTGGTGCTGGTTGAGTAAACAGACACTGGTGGTGGTGTTGGTGGGAAGGGAATTGATGAAGGTGGGGACCAGTGTAGAATTAAAATGTTATGTGGAGGGGCCCCATATTTTTTTGTATAAGGGAGATATGGGAGAATGTGTTTGATAGAATAAGGAGGGGGGGGGGGGTAAAGACAAGAAAGAAACATTTTATCATTTCACCCACTACCCCCTTTTTTTCTTTTAAAGGGGATAAAAAAAAATAGGTGATTTGTTTGAAAAGGGAGTGTGGAGAAGACTGGGCGGGGAGGGGGGGTCCCTTTAGGATCCCTTTTATAAAAGATTACAGAAGTTGGCTGGGGAAGTTATTTTATATGGAAGGAGCAGTGTGTTAAGGGTAAAACATGGAGGGGATGGGGGGAAGAGTGGGGTGAGATGGGTGGAGAGGGGCACGTGTGTGTGGGAGTGAGGAGGTGAGGGGCCCCCTGTTTGCAGTTCAAACCTCTTCTTCACCACCTCCCTAGAAAATATCCTTTTAGAAAAAAAAAAAAAAAATGACGGGCCTTTCAATTGCCAAAATACATTATCAAACCTTTTAAGGTGTTATTGTTACTGGTCTAAACACTTTTACTTAAACCCCACCCCACCCCCAGTGGACCAGAGGAAGGGGGGGGGGGGGGGGGGTAACATACTCCCCTATACAAATATTTCAGATATATATATATATATATATTTTATTCTTTTTATCTAAGCCACCACACATTTACATATTTGAGTGAAAAGGGGGTGGGTACAGTGGGGTGGAGTGAGGGGTGGGGTGAAGGAGAAATGCAGTTACCCCCATTCTTCCCCCCACCTCACTTCACCTCACACTTCATCTTTATAGCTAAGGATATCCCTTCACCCTTATCTATCAAACTCCTTCAGTATAACACAACACTGCTTTACTGCAATCTCACCTACACACACACACATACACACACAAAGACACTCACATACACACACAAAGACACTCACATACACACACACAAAGACACTCACACACACACACACACTATGGACCTTCCCCCCTCGTTATAATAAGTGTTTCTACTTTTGGCACAAGGCCAGCAAATACCCCAGTGTATTACTGGTACTTTATTTTATCGACCCCGTAAGGATGAAAGGCAAAGTTAACCTCTGCGGGATTTGAACTCAGACCATAAAGGGCCGTAACTCTTTGCTGCAAAGCATGGTGTCCGATACTGCCAATCCATCATAATAAGATTAAGTGATTTGTAAATACATAGAAAGTGAGAGCTCAAGTTGAGCCGGCATCCTGTAATACTATGGACATGTGGTTAGAATGTCTCAAGAAAGAATCACTGGACAGATTTGTAGCTCGGCAACCAGAGAGTCACTCCAGGTAGAGCTACTACTTCTCTGAATTGAGAGATCACAGCTCCGATATTACAGACATGTGGTTAGAATGTCTCAGGAGAGAATCACTGGAAAGATTTTACGGGCAAAACCAACTGGCAGATGATCCAGGAGTAAACCCTGAGCAAGATGGTTGGATAACATCCATGAGCTTGGCTGGTCTTGCTGGGGGATCCAACCAGATCAGTTGGAGATGGTAGTTTCTGATAGGACCCGCTTGAAGGAGTGTATAAGGACTCTGCCCCCATAAGGTCGATACAACTCATTCCAGTGTACATTGACACATAACAAAACACACACATACATATATATATATCATTATCATCGGAGGCACATGGCTTAGTGGTTAGAGCATTGGCCTTGCAATCGAAAGGTTGTGAGTTCAATTCTCAGACCAGGTGATGTGTTGTTTCCTTGAGCAAGACACTTTATTTCACATTGCTCCAGTTTACTCAGCTGTAGAAATGAGATGATCGGGACTGGGGTCCCTATCATTCCACTGCAAAGTGGTCGTGGAGGTGCCACGGCAAAAAAAGCACCCAGCACTCACTGTAAATGAGGTTGGTGTTAGGAAGGGCATCCAGCTGTAGAAATCAAGCCAGAATCAGTTCCCGTCCCACCCTTGCAAGCAGGGAAAAAGCAGACGTAAAATGAAATGTAAATGTATCATCATCGTTTAACGTCTATTTTCCACGCTAGCATAGGTTATATACATATCCCCGAAAGGATGAATAGCAAAGTTAACCTCTGTGGAATTTGAACCCAGAAAGCAGTGAACCAAAACTAAAACCGAGTCATTTTTAATCCGACACCCGGAACGACTCAGCCAATTCTCCAACTTATTACATCGTGCACTTGAAAGTAAATAACTTTGTAGCTAGAGTAGAGGAAGGTAATATCTGTTGTTTTAAAAATCACCCCAACTCACCCTCCTTCCCTCTCTTTCAGTCCCCAACCTTATATATAGATGACCATACCTGACCTTTAGTCTGTTTTGATGCGACTCTTTTCATAATAAATGGTTTATTTTGGTTCCATATGATTTTTTTTGTTTTATTTTCGTTAATATATGAAATGGTGTGTGGTGTAGGAAATACTGTGTATCTATTTAAAACATTCTGGCATTTAATAACTTGGTAACTATTTTAAACTGTTACCATGGTGTCCAATTTATTGAAATATGTTTGGGTTGTTTTTTTTGTTATTTTTTGTTATATTTGGTGATCAACAAACGCCCATCAACTACCAACACCTTCCATTTTTCACTGTTTTTACCTTGCTTTCTCTCAATTGTCTAGCTCACCTCACCCTTCAATATATATATCTCTCTCTCTCTCTCTCTCATATATACACATATCTATATATATATATATATATATATATGTATATATATATATATATATATATATATATATATATATATAACAAAGAAGGTGTGGTAAGATACCAGGTGGACCATAACGCACCAGAGTACTCGATACTTAGGGTAGTAGAGTGGGTAATAGGAAAAAAGTCAGGATCTAGCTGTTGAAATGGCCAGAGCTCAGCCATTGGTGTCTTATATATCATCATCATCATCATCATCATCAACGTTTAACGTCCGTGTTCCACGCTTGCATGGGTTTGGACGGGGGTTTTCCCACTTGAGGCAAGAGTGATTGTCTTGCTCGCATAGGACTGTCTGGCGGGTTTTCTACAGTTGGATGCCCTTCCTAACACCAACCACATTTACAGTGTGGGTCTGGGAGGTTTTTACCGTGTTGCCTACACGGCCACATTACAGCGTGGACTGTGTGGCAGGTTTTCTACGGCTGGATGCCCTTCCTAACACCAACCACATTTACAGTGTGGGTCTGGGAGGTTTTTACCGTGTTGCCTACACGGCCACATTACAGCGTGGACTGTGTGGCAGGTTTTCTACAGCTGGATGCCCTTCCTAACACCAACCACATTTACAGTGTGGGTCTGGGAGGTTTTTACCGTGTTGCCTACACGGCCACATTACAGCGTGGACTGTGTGGCAGGTTTTCTACAGCTGGATGCCCTTCCTAACACCAACCACGTTTACAGTGTGGACTGGGAGGTTTTTACCGTGTTGCCTACACGGCCACATTACAGCGTGGACTGTGTGTTTTTTTGTCGTGACACCTACACGATCTCATTTGTTTCGGCCTGGATGGCGCGGCACCAACACAACTTTACATAGAACGGGGTGGTGTGGATGGGTGGGGGTGGTGTGACGGGGGGGGGGGGGGTTATTTTGTTAGAGATGCCTACTGGCTGTAGTAGGTTTTACTATGTATTTATATATATATATATATATATCATGTACTTTGCATGGCTATATATATATATAGAGAGAGAGAGAGACAAGGTCCTTAGCACAGAAACAGTCAAGGCCCTTATTACAGAAACAAGGTCCCTACCGCAGAGAGACAAGCAAGATTCCAACTATAGAGAAACAGACAAGGGCCAAACTACAGAAACAAGACCCCTATTACAGAGACAGACAAGGCCCCTATTACAGAGACAGACAAGGCCCCTATTACAGAGAGACAAGGTTTCTATTACAGAAACAAGGTCCCTATTACAGAGACAGACAAGGCCCAAACTACAGAAACAAGGCCCCTATTACAGAGACAGACAAGGCCCTTATTACAGAAACAAGACCCTATTACAAAGACAGACAAGGACCAAACTACAGAAACAAGGTCCCTACTACAGAGACAGACAAGGACCAAACTACAGAAACAAGGTCCCTACTACAGAGACAGACAAGAACCAAACTACAGAAACAAGGTCCCTACTACAGAGAGATGAAGCCCCATAAAAGGCACCATTTGGTGATGTCATTAAATCAATCTGGTCCCTAATATAATTCACTCCCTTAGGGTTCATAAAACACACAAAAGATCTTTTAAAGAGAAGGAACAATCAATAGACTAAACAGTATGTGGACAGGTGGTGGTGGTGGTGGGGTAGTGGTGGTGGTAGTGGTGGTGGTGATAGGAGTGATAGTGGTGGTGGGGGGAGGGGTGGGGGTTACGGGGGGGGGGGGGGGGGGGGGGTCAGCCTTGATAAATGTATACAAAAAAACAAATATTACAGTAAAAGTGATAATAATGGTGGTGATGGTAGGGGTTGTGATGATGATGGTGGTGAAAGTAGTGATGATGATGATGATGATGGTGCTTGAGGTGGTGGTGGTGGTGGTGATGGTGACAGGATGGATGGTGGTGGTGATGGTGGTGGTAGTAACGATGTTGATGGTGGTGGTGGTGTGGTGGAGGTGGTGCCAGGATGGATGGTGGTGGTGGTGGTGGTGGTGGTAACGATGTTGGTGGTGGTGGTGGTGGTGCCAGGATGGATGGTGGTGGTGATGGTGGTGGTGGTGGTGATGGTGGTGGTAGTAACGATGTTGATGGTGGTGGTGGTGGTGGTGGGTGGTGGATGGTGGTGACAGGAGGGGTGATGATGATGATGGGGGGGATGCGGTGATAGTGGTGGATGTAGGTGAAAAAGAAAGAGAGAGAGAGAGAGAGAGAGAGAGAGAGAGAGAGAGAGAAAGAGAGAGAGAGAGAGAGAGAGAGAGAGAGAGAGAGGGAGAGAGAGAGGGGGGGGACCAGCAAACAATTGGTCTCCTGTGATAAATAGATCAGGAATGAGAAATCGAAAATAAATAAATAAGATTCTTGAAATTCTTGTCACATTGATTTCTTTATTGTTTGTTATGGTGGGGGGGGGGGGGGGGGGGAGATAGAGAGAGAGAGTGTGGGACAGAGATATATAGAGATAGAGAGAGTGTGGGACAGAGATATATAGAGATAGAGAGAGTGTGGGACAGAGATATATAGAGATAGAGAGAGTGTGGGACAGAGATATATAGAGATAGAGAGAGTGTGGGACAGAGATATATAGAGATAGAGAGAGAGTGTGGGACAAATAGATAGATAGATAGATAAAGAGAGAGAGAGAGTGTGTGGGACAGAGAGATAGATAGATAAAAAGAGAGAGAGTGTGTGTGGGACAGATAGATAGATAGATAAAGAGAGAGAGAGTGTGTGGGACAGAGAGATATATAGAAAGAGATAGAGAGGTAGATATAGAGAGAGAACAAATGAGAGTCTATAATGAACAATCTTAGGGGGTGGTGACAACTTTAGACCCCCCTGCCCCCTAACCAACCAACCCTTTTATAAGGGGTTTTAAAGAGTGAGGTTAATAGATAAGAATGTAGGAACAGGGAGCAAGAAAAGGAGGGTCACAGAAGACATGGAGGGGGGTGTGTGTATTAACCTCTTTGATAATCCACCCGTTAGAGGTGGGGGGTATTAACCCCTTTGATAGTCCACCCCAGCCCACCCCTGTTAAAGATGGGGGGGGTATTAACCCCTTTCATAGTCCACCCCAGCCCACCCCTGTTAGAGATAGGGGGGTATTAACCCCTTTGATGGTCCACCCCTGTTAGATATGGGGGGTATTAACCCCTTTGATAGTCCACCCCCAGCCCACCCCTGTTAGATATGAGGGCTATTAACCCCTTTGATAGTCCACCCCCAGCCCACCCCTGTTCATACATTAAAACCTTCCATTATAATTTAATGTAAGAAATATTCCATCTTACTAATGAAAATGTTATTTTACTAAAGTAGCTAAAAACAGTTTTATTTTCAAAATTAATTGAAATACATTTGCAGTGACTTTTTATTAAAAATATGGTGACAGGAGGGTTAATGTGTGTGTGGGAGTGGTGGTGTGTGTGTGTGTGTAAGAGTGGTGTGTGTGTGTAGGAGTGGTGTGTGCGTGCGTGCGTGTATGTGTGTGTGTGTGTGTGCATATGAGTGATCAATTAGTGTGAAAAGTGCATGAGAAATGTATGTGGATGTACACATGTAAGGATGTATACACTCATTCTGTGTGATGTAAGGATACAGCCACTGTGTGATGTAAGGATACAGTCACTGTGTGTGATGTAAGGATACAGTCACCGTGTGTGATGT
>OZ024752.1:46023190-46038190 GCA_964016885.1 Eledone cirrhosa | reverse complement strand
TGTGAGAGCGGTGGATTTAAAAAATGTCTCAGTATTTGTCTCTGATCTCTGAGTTCAAATCCTGCCAAGGTTAACTTTGCCTTTCATCCTTTTGAGGTTGATAACACAAAGTACCAGTCTAATACTGGGATCAATTCTCCCTCTATCTCTCTTTATCTATGAAATCAGCTGTGTTCCGAACTAGAGAGGGTGAGCTTTGCCAGGTTTAAAACGCCCGAGAGACAGCGTGTGTTATGACAGCGCCCGTTCCACTCCATCTACAGTTAAGGACCAAGTGCTTGACTGGTATTTATTTTATTGACCCTCTAAGGATGAAAGGCAAAACTAACCTCGGTGGGATTATCAACATATCAACAGTCTTGTCTAAAACTGAACCTTTGTCACTTTCAAAGATGTGTGTTTCAACTGTTTAATTAATGGGACAATCTGTTGAAGCAACTCACAGCAACCTAGTAAGCAATCACACTGCTGAAGTAACTCACAGGAAACCTGTAAGCAATCACACTGCTGAAGCAACTCACAAGAAACCAGTAAGCAATCACACTGCTGAAGCAACTCACAAGAAACCTGTAAGCAATCACACTGCTGAAGCAACTCACAAGAAACCAGTAAGCAATCACACTGTTGAAGTAACTCACAGGAAACCTGTAAGCAATCACACTGTTGAGGAAACCTGTAAGCAATCACACTGTTGAAGTAACTCACAGGAAACCTGTAAGCAATCACACTGCTGAAGTAACTCACAGGAAACCTGTAAGCAATCACACATTTAATTTTTTTTTAAATGAAGAAACAGGTAAAACTTACCCATCAGCATCTTGATAATTAACGTTGAATTTTGCTTTCGAGTTGATAAGTTCTGTAAAAGAAGGAGGAAATATGGTTAGAAAATATCTGACATCCGACTCATAGAAAAGGTATTTATTGTGTATGGCGCCATCAGTGAAGGTCTTATATGGCTTTATCATCAACTTTATATATATATATATGAGAGAGATGGGGAGAGTGGGAGAGACGGAGGCAGTGACAGTGGGAGTTTGGTTCCTCTGTGTTCAGACCTGGTGATTATATTATATGTATGTTTCACAGACATTACCTACTTATCAGAAATCTATATCCTGCTCACCATCTTAGTTAAAGTGACAAACTGTCTAACATGTGCAAGCATGGAAAATGGACATTAAACGATGATGATGATGATGATGATGATGATGATGATGATGGCCAAAATAGCAGTTTTTCATAAGGCCCAGGGTGGATGTAAAAGTGGTGCAAACATTTTTTTTAAGGAGAATTGTGCAAGTTGAGTCGTAGAAGTGGGGGGAGGGAAATGATAGATTTATTGTCACCATATGTGACATTTCAATAACTGGTGACAATTTATTGTCTGGCTTAATCAATACCCACACCCACACCCACCACTGGGTCACCCCACCAATAGCTACCATTACATGTCACACACACACCCCCTACATGCCCCACCCACCCACACCCACCACTACATGTCACCTCCCCCACCCCACATGTCACTCCACCCAAAACAATATAAAGAGAAATCAACACATCTTGTTCTATTACACAGTCTTAGCAGCAACACACCTGGGACAGGTGAGAACAAACTGACTCCTCCTTAATACATGAAAAGACTTTGTTAACGTACAGTACAGGTGTGTGCCATATACACTATAGAGACACAGAGTGTCATGGTGACCTTCATTTTGGTCAATGTGACATGGACCTGGTGAGTTTTCCAGTTGTCCAGTCAATGGAACAACCTAGTTCATGTGTGAAATTAACATGTAATTCTCAGGGAGATTCAGCATGACATAGTTCTGTATGAGCCAGACATGGCCCCCTGTCCTGGCTTTGCCCACAACAGGACAACCCGTCTAACCCATGCTAGAGTGGAAGAATGGACATAAAATGATGAAGATGATGATGATGATGGTGATAGTTAGTGACAAGACTGGCTTTTTGAATTCCTGATACAATTCATCCAACAGACTTCCAAGCAGTTTCTGTCTACCAAATTTCACTCACAAGACATGGTTAAACCCAAGGCTACGATAAATGATACTTGTTCAAGAGGCTATGATAGATGAGACTTGTGCTCAAGAAGCCAGAGAGTGGGATTAAACCAAAGACCTAATGATTGCTGAGCAAACCTCTTTAACCATTCAACCAGGCTGACCAATGAGATACTCTATTGTGATCACATAAATAGACATTCTAGACTTTATCCAAGGAAAGGTCACTCTTGACTAATTGTCATGAAATCGGTCACCAATATTCTCCAGCCTCTGATCCACAGAATCAAATTAGGGTGCGTCCTCAAGGACAAAGTGTCTTCGGCCGACACTGGGAAATACGGTATATTAGAAAAGCACTTCAAATTCTTGATTATTTTCAAAATTATTTGAAAAAAATTGAAGTTTTCATATTGAAAATATTCACAACAATCTGTCTTCTAGTAAAGATATTATAAAGATTTGGATTAACAAGGATGTTAAAAGTCAATAATGAGAAAATTAATCATATTAGAAAATCACTTCAAATTCTTGATAATTTTCAAAATTATTTGAAAAAAAATCCAAGTCGGAGTATGTGATTAGAAATATAATCGTAAGAGAGTTAAAAGAGGAGAAAATAGTTCTGAGATAGTTAGGGTTAAATGCCATTAGGATAATGCTAAGTAAATGCCAGGAACAAAACAAAAGACATGGACTGCATTAGCAAAATCAATATTAATCTCAGAGCTTAAATATAATTAACTTGGGAAAGGTAACAAACGAAATAAGATTTAGACAACAAAAATATAAAATAAAATAAAATAAAAATTCTTAATGGCAGCATTTAGGAAATGTTTTTACCCCTCCCATAAAGTATACATTATCTCAGTTTATTTACCATGATTAGATGACAGAGTATTTCTAGTAATAGAAAACTGTTCTACAGTTTATATAAATATATGGGTTTACATAAATAATTAACAGGAAAACCCTCTGGCAGATTAATTTGTTGGCTTATTTTCCTTGTTTGTTTTGTTATTTTGTTGCTTTTAATAGTTCGTGCCATGTCATGCCATACAGCGATCTAGCTTTCTGTTCTCCATACCTACCCTGTTCTCTTTTAGTTTCTTTAGATGTGTGTTGTAGTTGTTGTTATTGCTGTTGCTGATGTTGTTGTTGTTGTTGTTGTTGTATGCTAGCTGAGAAGAGGTTGTTGAGAGCTCCTAGCTCCACTTTCCTCTATTTCTGGAGACTAAATAACAACACTACACACTTCAAGAACCCTATTTTATAGTGCAGTAAGAGAGTAATATTATATATATATATATATAATATAAAGGCGGTGCCCCAGCATGGCCTCAGCCGGATGGATGGAACAGGTAAAAGAATATATATATATATATATATATATATATATAACAAAGCAATTGTGGTAAGGAACCAGATGGACCATAACACACCAGAGTACTCAATACTTAGAGTAGTAGAGTGGGTAATAGGAAAAAGTATGACCCCGACGGCAGAGCTCAAGCCATTTCGACGGCTATTTCTGGACTAAATTCGACCAATTTAGTCCAGAAATAGCCATCGAAACGGCTTGAGCTCTGCCGTCGGGGTCATGCTTTTTCCTATATATATATGTGTGTGGAGAGAGATTCAGAACCCCGACGGCTGAGCTCCAACCGTTTCGACAGTTAGATCCGAACTGTATCAAGTACTCTGGTGGGTTATGATCTACCTGGTTTTTCCCACACTATCTGATATATGTATATATATATATATATATATCATCATCATCATCAACGTTTAACGTCCGTGTTCCACGCTTGCATGGGTTTGGACGGGGGTAGTCCCACTTGAGGCAAGAGTGATTGTCTTGCTCGCATAGGACTGTCTGGCAGGTTTTCTACAGTTGGATGCCCTTCCTAACACCAACCACATTTACAGTGTGGGTCTGGGAGGTTTTTACCGTGTTGCCTACACATATATATATATATAAATATATGTATGTGTTCCTATTTATTATTATTATATATATATATATATATATATATGTATAGGTATATATATTTATATATATATATATTCATTGTACTATCATCTGTTGTGTTTTGTCATTTACCTTTTGTATATATATATATATATATATATATATATATGAAAAACCACTCGGTCTATTCCGTAAGATGGTTGTGCTGGTGACACAACAAAAATATTTTCAGAGAATGAAAAGTAAAGACAAATGATGTTTTGTAATTTTCAAAAATATCTAAACTATAATAAAGGAAGGTTTGCGTACGTTTTTTTTTGTTTTTTTTCATCCCGTTAGTAAAACAAGTTGGATTACTCTGAATAAATAATTGTTTCTATTTTAGGCACAAGGCCAGCAATTACCCAGTGCATTACTGGTACTTTATTTTATCGAACCCGTAAGGATGAAAGGCAAAGTTAACCTCGGTGGGATTTGAACTCAGACTGTAAAGGGACGTAACTATGCTAGAAAGCATGGCGTCCAACCCTCTACCGATACTGCCAATAATGAATGAATATTACATAATTTATTTACTAAATTTCGTAAAAATAAATAATTTAAAATTGACTTCTTTTCAAAGTTGCACTTCCGGTATATCGTCGCCACCACCATCACTTCAACTACCATATATATAGAAAGAGAGAGAGTGTGATGTCAACACTTCCGGTATATCATTGCCACCACCACCACCACCACCACTTCATCTACCATATATATAGAAAGAGAGAGTGTGATGTCAACACTTCCGGTATATCATTGCCACCACCACCACCATCACTTCTACTACCATATATATAGAAAGAGAGAGTGTGTGATGTCAACACTTCCGGTATATCATTGCCACCACCACCACCACCACCATATATATATAGAAAGAGAGAGAGTGTGATGTCAACACTTCCAGTGGCGATCACTTAAATAAACATACTAATTTTCTGTCACTAATTTTCTCCTAATGCAGTTTATATATAATATCGTCTTTTTTAATGTATCATGGATTACGTTACTGATTACAGAAGACAGTGTAACGCAGTCTTCGTTCAATTTCTGGAGGCACATGGCTTAGTGGTTAGAGCATTGGCCTTGCAATCGAAAGATTGTGAGTTCAATTCTCAGACCGGGTGATGTGTTGTTTCCTTGAGCAAGACACTTTATTTCACATTGCTCCAGTTTACTCAGCTGTAGAAATGAGATGATAGGGACTGGGGTCCCTATCATTCCACTGCAAAGTGGTCGTGGAGGTGCCACGGTAAAAAAGCACCCAGCACTCACTGTAAATGAGGTTGGTGTTAGGAAGGGCATCCAGCTGTAGAAATCAAGCCAGAATCTGTTCCCGTCCCATCCTTGCAAGCAGGGAAAAATATAAAATGAAATGAATTGTCAATTACGATGTTATTTGATGTATCATATCTTCATGTATATATACTTGTGTATAATATCAATATACACACTACACATGCTAGCAGAAAAACCACCTGAAGGGTGGGTTTTCTGCTAGTCTTACCAATGTAGTTCCATTCGAAACATCTCCCCTCCCACACATACCCTCCCTCTACATGTCTCCCTTCCCCCACACATCTTTACAGTCACCAATCTCACTAGGAAATCAGGGAAGGGACAACAATAATAATAATAATAATAATTGTTTCTGCTTTTGGCACAAGGCCAGCAATTACCCCAGTGTATTACTGGTACTTTATTTTACCAGTAATGTACTGATATAATTGCTGGCCTTGTGCCAAAATTAGATACAATTTAGTGACTGTGATTATGAAGATGTGTCGGAGGGGAGACAGGTAGACAGAGGTAATGTGTGGGGGGGGTAGACAGAGGTAATGTGTGGGTGGGAGGGGGAGAGGGGAGAGAGAGGGGGTGGGAAGTGTACTGAACAAACTTGAACACAGTTTCAAATCTACACAACATAAAAAAATATAAAATAAATAATAATAATAATAATAATTTTTTTATTTTTTTAAATAGAATATTTTTTGTCTCCCCCCCCCCCCCCCCACCTGCACTCTCTCCCTCGTCACCCTCTTCTCCACAGCGGTGCTTATCATCTCAATTCTATGGAGGTTGCTGCACATTAGCTGCCATTCTCACTACTGAACTGTCTGTCTGTCACACACACACACACCCTCCCTCACCTCCTCACCCCCCCCCCCTTACCAATACCAATACTAACACTACTAGATGATGCAGAAAGCACCATCACTGCCACTGCCACCACATGCTGTATGAAATACCACCACAACTACCACCCAACACTACCATCACTGCCACTGTCACCACATGCTGTATGAAATACCACCACCGCCGCCATCAACACCAATACCACCACCATCAACACCAACACCACCACCACCACCATCATCAACACCAATACCACCACCATCAACATCAATATCAACACCACCACCACCACCACCATCAACACCAACACCACCATCAACACCAACACCACCACCACCACCATCATCAACACCAATACCACCACCACCAATACCACCACCACCACCACCACCATCATCAACACCAACACCACCATCAACACCACCACCACCATCAACACCACCACCACCATCAACACCAACACCACCACCACCACCAACACCACCAACACCACCACCACCATCAACACCACCACCACCACCAACACCACCACCACCATCAACACCACCAACACCACCATCAACACCACCAACACCAACACCACCATCAACACCACCACCACCATCAACACCAACACCACCACCACCACCAACACCACCATCAACACCACCAACACCACCACCACCATCAACACCACCACCACCATCAACACCACCACCACCATCAACACCACCACCACCACCAACACCACCACCAACACCACCATCAACACCACCAACACCAACACCACCACCATCAACACCACCACCACCACCACCATCAACACTATCAACACCACCACCACCATCAACACCAGCACCACCACCACCATCAACACCACCACCACCACCACCACCACCAACACCACCACCATCAACACCACCACCACCAACACATGACACAGAAAACTGTCAAACACATTAACTAAAAGACAAAATGTCTGTCATGTTCTCTTATAGAGCAGGTAAAAATCAAAAGGTTTTAAATGATTTATCATCACTACCACCACTACTACTACTACCACCACCACCACCACCACTACTACTACTACCACTACCACCACTACAGTCACCGCTGCTACTACTACTACTACCACCACTACTACTACCACTACCACTACCACCACTACAGTCACCGCTACTACTACTACCACCACCACTACTACTACCACTACCACCACCACCACTACTACTACCACCACCACCACCACTACCACCACCACCACCACCACCACTACCGCCACCACTACTACTACTACTACAAACCAAGGGCAATGGGTTGGCAGCACTGGTAAAATGTCGGACAACACACTTTACCTCTCTTTATGTTGAGTTCAAATCCCACCAAAGTTAACTTTGCCTTTCATCCTTACGGGGGGGGGGGGGGGGATAAAATAAAGTACCAGTAATACACTGGGATATTTGCTGGCCTTGTGCCAAAAGTAGAAACAATTATTATTATTATTATCACTATTATCATCAGTAGACGGTCAGATGCCATGCTTTGCAGCATAGAGTTACGGCCCTTCACAGTCTGAGTTCAAATCCCGCTGAGGTTAACTTTGCCTTTCATCTTCACGGGAGTTGATAAAATAAAGTACCAGTAATGCACTGGGGTAATTGCTGGCCTTGTGCCAAAAGTAGAAACAATTATTATTACTATTATCATTTTTGTTGTTGTTGTTGTTGTTATACAGTTATGTTTTCTTTTGACTGACAAATTGGTTAGAATTACAGACTAAAAGAGCCGAGAGAATCTAATCTAAAGGTAGAAGGTAGATGAATAACAGTATTTAATAGGTGAGATATAAGTAGTGAAGGTGCTAATTACCTATGTTGTTATTATTTAGTTCCCACCCACCAAGTCTACCTTATCAAAGACATTCCAGTCCCCCGCACCTCCAATCATTATTTGTTTGTTTTAAAACTCTTAACATCCTGTACCATACGACACCACATTAGCAAGATATTCTTGGAAAGTACAAAACAGAACTATGAGTGCATCACATTAAAAATTAAAGTCTTTACTTTAATACTGCAATTGTTTATATAACAATTGATTCAGTAATAAAAATGTAAAGTGTAAAGTCTTGTATTAACTCTTTAGCATTTACATTATATATACGACTATATAAGGTTGGATTGGCAGTATTGGTAGAGGGTCGGACGCCATGCTTTGACGTATAGAGTTACGGCCCTTGCCATTCTGAGTTCAAATCCCGCCAAGGTTAACTTTGCCTTTCATCCTTACGGGGTCGATAAAATAAAGTACTAGTAATGCACTGGGTAATTGCTGGCCTTGTGCCTAACGTAGAAACAATTACTTTATATATACTACTGTATTTTTTCAGTAAAGGCTTTACCTCACATAATATTGAATCTATGAGATTTTCGTATTATTTATTTTGAGAACAATACCTTAACCTAAGTATGAGTGGCCGGGTGATGTGTTGTTTCCTTGAGCAAGACACTTTATTTCACGTTGCTCCAGTTTACTCAGCTGTAGAAATGAAATGATAGTGACTGGGATCCCGATCATAAAATTACCCAAGACACCTCCAACAAGATTTACCTTGGAGGAGGCCAGATAAACCTGCATTGGTGTGAGCTATCACACACACACACACATATACATAGGTGTGAGCTGTCACACACACACACATATACATAGGTGTGAGCTGTCTCACACACACACACATACATAGGTGTGAGCTGTCACACACACACACACATACATAGGTGTGAGCTGTCTCACACATCTGCAGCTTGGTAGTAATTTAACAGATATTACTTGCATGCTTGGTGACCAGATGAAAAATATAAAAATATTTCTTGTTGGCAGAGAAGACGAAAAGTAGACTTAAACTACCCCCAAAATAGTTCATATTTAAATAGCATGGTTAATTAAAAAGGAAGGGAAACAAACCTCCCCTTGCCATAGCTTTATATGAAAAGTTGTAAGAGAAATGGGAACCATTGTGGGCAAGATATTAAAAAAAATGTAATCAAAGTCAACAGAGTTATAACGAGACAAAGTAGTAATTATTGAAGTAATTAAAACTCAGACCAACTTTTGCCAAAATTAGCTGAAGACAAAATAAAACCAAACTAACAATTTTCTGTTTAATAAACACTACAGCTCACAAAGAAGAAACCACAGCCATCTCTTGTAATTGAGTATGACTTGGTAGTATGTTTAATAAACACTACAGCTCACAAAGAAGAAACCACAGCCATCTCTTGTAATTGAGTATGACTTGGTAGTATGTTTAATAAACACTACAGCTCACAAAGAAGAAACCACAGCCATCTCTAGTAATTGAGTATGACTTGGTAGTATGTTTAATAAACACTACAGCTCACAAAGAGAGAAGAAACTACAGCCATCGCTTGTAATTGAGTATGACTTGGTAGTATGTTTAATAAACACTACAGCTCACAAAGAAGAAACCACAGCCATCTCTAGTAATTGAGTATGACTTGGTAGTATGTTTAATAAACACTACAGCTCACAAAGAGAGAAGAAACTACAGCCATCGCTTGTAATTGAGTATGACTTGGTAGTATGTTTAATAAACACTACAGCTCACAGAGAAAGAAGAAACTACAGCCATCTCTTGTAATTGAGTATGACTTGGTAGTATGTATCGTGCTTTCGGGGCAGTGGGTGGGCAGAATCAGTAGTGTCGGACAACTTCCCCCTCTCCACAAATTGCTGACCTTTCACCTAATTTAGAAATCATTGCCCCCGTCTATTGTATTGCCCCCGTCTATTGTATTGCCCCCATCTATTGTATTGCCCCCGTCTATTGTATTGCCCCCGTCTATTGTATTGCCCCCGTCTATTGTATTGTCCCCTATATGTCGGCCCTTGTGGCCAATAAATGAAACCGTTATTATTATTATTATTATTATTATTATTATTAGGGTGGCGAATTGGCAGAATCAGTAGAGCATCGGACAACATGGTTAGCAGCATAGAGTTACCCCCTTTACATTCCGAGTTCAAATCCCGCCGAGGTTAACTTTGCCTTTCATTCTCACGGGATCGATAAAATAAATTACCAGTAATGTACTGGGGTCGATTTAATTGACTTTCCCTGTACCCTCCCAAAATTGCTGGCCTTGTGGCCTAAATCAGAAACCATTATGTATCATGCTTTCACTGAGGGCTTTTAGGGTTTTAGGGACCTACAGTCATGAATAGACGACTTACGTTAGGTAAATCCCTATAAATTCTTGTTTTCGAAAAGATTTGAAATTGATAGGCAGTGTCTTTCATTTGAATTATGGTAAAAACCTTTCCTCTTAATTTTATGTAAGATCCTTTGTTAAGTTATGTTCCAAAGTTAGATATATCAATAAATCCCTCCAAATTCTTGATTGTTTTCGAAGTGATATGAAAGTGATAGGCAAAGTGTTTCAGTTGAAATATGGTACCGGAAGGGTTAATGGTAGAGTGACAACTTCAACAGATGTCAAGCCTTAAATAAATATGGCTTTCTCTGTTGCCTTCAGAAGTTAACACTTCTATTGAAGACCTTTTGAGATTCTTCAGAGATGTCAGTAAACCTTTACAATGCAAGGCAGAGCTACGGCTATAAATAGACAGACATACGGCACAAGTTCCATACATGAAAATCCCTTGATAAACTGCCAACAGAAGGCTAACAAATACAACTTGTTTATACAGAGAAAATATTTTGACAGTAAATTTACAGAGAGAACAAGTTTTTTTAAGGGGGTTTTATATATTCTATTCTTAGATATAAAAGTTGCCTTAATAGACCTGCATTACAGCTAGTTTGTTTACTTTAATGCTTGCCTTCTAAATAATAGCTTGTACGTGGCACTGCTATTTCAACATTTCACAGCATTTCACTATCAGTTTTTGTGTTGTTGTGTTTTCTTTTTTGTCCTTTTTAAGGGGGAAAAATAACGTGAATCACAAAACTTGTGTAATCATCATTATAGGTTGTTTTTATTCTAAAGAAAAAAAAAACAGCTGATTAAATCAGTTGGGGGGGGGGGTTATATTGACAGACAATAAACAAATACTTTCTCCTCAATCCTTAACTACAACAGCAAACACTGTAAGAGGGGACTTGGTTCCCTTCAACCCTTAACTACAGCAGCAAACACTGGAAGAGGGAGGAGCAAACACTGGAAGAGGGGACTTGGTTCCCTTCACCCCTTAACTACAACAGCAAACACTGGAAGAAGGGACTTAAACCGCCTATATCCGGCCAGAATTCTCTCACCTCTCATTCCAGTATCTGATATCAGACCCTGGGATAGTTCCTTTATTTTCCTCGGAAGAAGAGATATTAATCTCGAAATATCAGAACATGTGAATAAATTAAGGTAAAAAAAACAAAAACAATCCCCGTTTCTTACGATTTAATTATTTTCCGTCCAAACCCATTCTTGTGGCTTTCAAACTCCGAATTCTTTAAACCATATTTAATGTTCTAAGTAAACTACAAACTCCTTCATTACACACTTCAACTGAGACATGTAATAATCTAACAAATAAAAGATTGCTCGTTAGATGTTTTTCACTTAATTAAATAATCAACATCAGCAGATGTCGTGGTGGTGTTGGTGGTGGTGGTGGTAGTAGCAGCAGTGTTGTTGTTAGTGGTGGTGGTGCTAGTGTTGGTGGATGTAGTGGTGGTGGTAGTGTTGGTGGTGGTAGTAGTGGTGGTGGTGGTGGTGGTGGTGGTTCTGGTGGTGGTTATTGTCTTTTCAAATGTAGCTTCAGTCAACGCCAAAGAGCAGAGAGAAAAAGAATTTACAGAAGTGTTGAGTATGTGTAAACATCTCTGTATAAATCAAGTAGAGTATAAATATAGATTATACACACTAATGTAGTCTTTTAGACTTCCAGGAACTTCTAGCACGCAAGCTCTGTTCATTAATTAATGAACTGATGAAGTTGATAATTAATTAGGTAATAAAACAAATATTTCAGAGACTCAAATTTTCCCCCCATCTCCCAACATCCCCCTCCACCCCCGCCTGCACACTATCATCATTTTTATTTTAAATTTTAAAATATAATTAAAAAAAAAAAAACAAGAATAAAATAAAAAACAAGTATTCATTATGCTTTCCTATGTTTATGGCCAACAACTTTTGGTATGGATGATTCCACCACACAAGACTAAGGATTGGTTGTACAAGAATCAACGCTTCATTCATTCATTTCATTTCACGTCCGCTTTTCCCTGCTTGCAAGGGTGGGACGGGAACTGATTCTGGCTTAATTTCTACAGCAGGATGCCCTTCCTAACACCAACCTCATTTACAGTGAGTGCTGGGTGCTTTTTTTCCGTGCCACCTATATGTCAACTTTACAGTGTGGGCTGGGTGCTTTTTTGCCGTGGCACCTCCACGACCACTTTGCAGTGGAATGATATGGACCCAAGTCCCTATCATCTCATTTCTACAGCTGAGTAAACTGGAGCAATGTGAAATAAAGTGTCTTGCTCAAGGAAACAACACATTACTCGGTCTGAGAATTGAACTCACAACCTTTCGATTGCCATGTGCCTCCTATATAGAATTCTGTTTGGTGATCATTAAAAGTCGGACATGGTTTTTAAGATTAAATCCTGACACTCTGAGACAAGTCAGACCAGGTGGCTGTGTCTTACCCATACAGCCAATGCAGGTTGGACAGAGAACGGGTAGCAACAAGGACAGTGCCCCAGCATGGCCTCAGCCGGATGACTGGGACAGGTGAAAGAGGTGCCTACAAGGCACCTCTTAATTCAATATACACCCTACACACCCTCCCAGACCACCCTTACTCTGTAAAGTTATGTTGGTACCACAAAACATCCAGCCCACACTATAAAGTGGCCGTGTAGGTGTCACGACAAAAAGCACCCAGTCCACACTGTAGAGTGGTGTAGGAGACACGGCAAAAAGCACTCAGCACACACTGTAAATGCTGTAAATGTGGTTGGCATTAGGAAGGGCATCCTGCTGTAGAAAACCAGCCAGACACAGTCACCTTGACCAAACTTGCCTCAAATGGGACAAACCTGTCTAACCCATGCTAGCATGGAAGATAGACGTTAAATGCTGATGATGATGATAATGATGATATATATATATATATATATATATATATATATAGAATAAACCATTCATAAATAACCAAAATTGAAATTCTATTATACTGCATCTAATTTCCATTGTTTTAATGACCTAAATGAGAGGAGAACACTAAAGGGAGAGAATTTGATAGTGAAAGTAGAGTCTGACTACAAGATAATGAACTAATTCCATTAAAACCTTCCTACTTAGGAATCCCACATGAGATATAGTAAGATCTGTTGTGTGTGTGTGTGTGTGTGTGTGTGTGTGTGTGTGTGTGTGTGTGTGTGTGTGTGTGTGTGTGTGTGTGTGTGTGTGTGTGTGTGTGTGTGTGTGTGTGTGTGTGTGTGTGTGTGTGTGTGTGTTATATCCTAAAAGGACTGCTTGTTGTGACAGTGATATGTATAGAGTAGTGTCAAGCTAGTGAAACCTTTAGTCTGTGAGTCAATGGCTGTATGTATGAGAGTAAATGGCTCTGTGTGAGTGTCAATGGCTGTGTGTGTGTGTGTCTGAATGAGTGTGTGTGTGAGATTCAATGGCTCTGTGTGAGTGTCAATGGCTGTGTGTGTGTGTGTGTGTCTGAATGAGTGTGTGTGTGAGATTCAATGGCTCTGTGCGAGTGTCAATGGCTGTGTGTGTGTGTGTCTGAATGAGTGTGTGTGTGAGATTCAATGGCTCTGTGCGAGTGTCAATGGCTGTGTGTGTGTGTGTGTCTGAATGAGTGTGTGTGTGAGATTCAATGGCTCTGTGTGAGTGTCAATGGCTGTGTGTGTGTGTGTGTCTGAATGAGTGTGTGTGTGAGATTCAATGGCTCTGTGCGAGTGTCAATGGCTGTGTGTGTGTGTGTGTGTCTGAATGAGTGTGTGTGTGAGATTCAATGGCTCTGTGCGAGTGTCAATGGCTGTGTGTGTGTGTGTGTCTGAATGAGTGTGTGTGTGAGATTCAATGGCTCTGTGTGAGTGTCAATGGCTGTGTGTGTGTGTGTGTCTGAATGAGTGTGTGTGTGAGATTCAATGGCTCTGTGCGAGTGTCAATGGCTGTGTGTGTGTGTGTGTCTGAATGAGTGTGTGTGTGAGATTCAATGGCTCTGTGTGAGTGTCAATGGCTGTGTGTGTGTGTGTGTCTGAATGAGTGTGTGTGTGAGATTCAATGGCTCTGTGCGAGTGTCAATGGCTGTGTGTGTGTGTGTCTGAATGAGTGTGTGTGTGAGATTCAATGGCTCTGTGTGAGTGTCAATGGCTGTGTGTGTGTGTGTGTCTGAATGAGTGTGTGTGTGAGATTCAATGGCTCTGTGCGAGTGTCAATGGTTGTGCGTGTGTGCGTGTGTGCATACACATGCGTGGACGATGGCTTCTTTTGTCCAGACTAAATTAGACTAAAGTGATTTTACAAAGAGATCTCCTGTGAAACACTAATTAATAACAATCTTATGAAGTGTGCAACTTTATAAAGCAATGTTGTAGTAATAGTTGTTGTTGTTAGCATGGTTGCTGTTGTTGTTATGGTTGTTGCTGCTGTTGTTGTTATGGCTGTTGCTGTTGTTGTTATGGTGGTTGTTACTGTTGTTGTTATGGTTGATGATGATGATGATGATGATGATGATGATGATGTATGTACATTAGGTCCGAGTTTCCCAGCCTCCTCATGAAGTTTACATTTCATATGATGTTCCCTGTATATGAAGTCCCCAGTGAGGTTTATT
>OZ024752.1:46008190-46018190 GCA_964016885.1 Eledone cirrhosa | reverse complement strand
AAAATACTTCCTACATTTTAATGGTTGACAGGGTAAAATATGGGAGGTTTTTAATAATTGTATTTAAAATAGTGATGGTGGCAGTCATAAGGGTGTTGGGTGAAATATCTAGGTATTTCTACAGGGTGACAGTGCTGTGAGTTCAAATCCCACCAAGGTCGATTAAGTACTAGTCTCTCTCTCACATACAATCTCTAAGAAGGTCCTGGCTGCTCTTTAGCTCAAGCATCCTGAGCCGCCAGCAGACCTTGACCTATACTCCCATCTGACCTTGACCCATACTCCCATCTGATCATCATCTGCTATATGAGGTGACTGATAGATGGCTAACTAGAAAGACAAGTAGATAGCTAAATAGATGGCTCGATAAGTTGACAGATAGACTGGTGGACAGATATTAGAATATGGTTAAATTACCATATTATATTTTAAATGTTCAAATATTAACTGATTGAGCACTAAATTTTTTAGGGTAGAGTATCAACGTAGATAGATCAATAGACAGATAGTTAGATAAACAGGCAGACAGACAAACAGATAGATAGAGAGATAGATAGATATGTATGATAACTTATAACAATGACAAAAAGAATGAGGTGGGAAATAAAGAAAAGAAAAATCAGAAAGAAAAGTGAAAATGTTTAGAATAGAAAACACACCAAGAGTGAAATTTAAAGAAGAAAGATAAGAAAAGAGAGAAATAGGACACCGACTTGTTTACAAAATAGAGTTGAGTGAATCAGCAAAATAAATCAGATAATGTAACAACCACATAACATGATCATCTTACCATGAAATGATCTAAGGATCATTTGTTGACCTGTGGTTGTGTGAGAAGCTAGAAATAGCAGCTAAATGTTTATATTCTACCAACAGCTACATAAGTTTATCTTGGCAAGAAACAGAGTTGATCCAAGGATCAGTGTTGAGCTGTGGTTGTTCGAGATGCTAGAAATAGCAGCTAAATTTATATTCTACCAACAACTACATAAGTTTATCTTGGCAAGAAACAGAGTTGATCCAAGGATCAGTGTTGAGCTGTGGTTGTTCGAGATGCTAGAAATAGCAGCTAAATTTATATTCTACCAACAACTACATAAGTTTATCTTGGCAAGAAACAGAGTTGATCCAAGGATCAGTGTTGAGCTGTGGTTGTTCGAGATGCTAGAAATAGCAATACGGCCACCCTATGGTTCCATCAGGAGTTAAAGGCCTTTTACTGGGGTAGGGGCCTCATTTTCACATGTGCAAATCATAAAAATCAATTCAATATTGTAAAAGTTCTTTTCACACAATATGATATTCCAGCAAAGTTTAAGTTTTGTGTTATAAACTTAGTAATATTGAACCACACCTCTAAGTATTATTTTTAAATTGTGATGTGAACCCAGTCTATGTGAGTCATATTTTTCTTCTTTAAATAGATTTAATAAACCCACATTTCAAACATGAAAAGAAAAAAAAAAAAAATCTATAAAAAGAAAATGTATGTATGCTGGATCAACTGAGTAAACTACAAGTTAAGTTTAACATTATTTAACACTTATGTGTCAAAATGTTTTGTAGTATTGTTTAGTTATGGTTCTTTATGGATGAGATCAGACGAAGTCAGGCGTCCATCTACTCAACCCAGTTTCACTCAAGATATGTGTCAACCCGAGACTATGGGAAATGACATTTGTCCAAGATACCACGTTAGTGGGGTCAAACCCCGAGGCTCTAATGTAAGCTAGGTGAACCTCTTAAACATTATAATAGCCAAGTGCTGGAAGTCCATAGTCAATATATTAGTCTTGGCATGAGATATAGAGGAAGGTGTGAACTAGTGTAAAAGATTTGCAAATTTCCAACACAAGACGTGTCTTTATTTCTTCAAATATGGATCTTGCTCAAAATGTCAGGACTCTGTTCCTCAAAGCACCCAACAAATTTATATTAACTGTTTTCGCTGATATAAGCAATAATGACTGTATGGGTATCTTCAAGTCAATAGAAAGTCATATTTGGTTATAGTTTGTCAGGGGGCTCCGTTGCTATATCAAAAACCTTAGAGTTGAATTTACGATAAATGGCTAAACGTACTTTAATAATTCTTCCATTTCTTTGGCTGGGAATACAATAGGAAGTGAATATTTATCAAATAGGTTGTATACAATGATAGCCATTCAAAGCACTCAATGCTGTTATGATGTCCGTCTCATTTGGGTTATCATCATCATCATCAACATTTCATTTTACGTACGCTTTTCCCTGCTTGCAAGGGTGGGACTGGAACTGATTCTGGCTAGATTTCTACAGCTGGATGCCCTTCCTAACACCAACCTCATTTACAGTGAGTGCTGGGTGCTTTTTTGCCGTGGCACCTCCACGACCACTTTGCAGTGGAATGATAGGGACCCCAGTCCCTATCATCTCATTTCTACAGCTGAGTAAACTGGAGCAATGTGAAATAAGTGTCTTGCTCAAGGAAACAACACATCACCCGGTCTGAGAATTGAACTCACAACCTTTCGATTGCAAGGCCAATGCTCTAACCACTAAGCCATGTGCCTCCATATATATATTAATTTATTAAAATAACAGATTAAAGTTTAAGCAAAAATAATCGCTGCTTTCACCCTTAACGGGATCTTCAAATAGCAATTCTTTGCTTAAACTTTAATCTGTTATTTTAATAAAATTTGCTCTACAGTTTTTATATATTCTTATATATATATATGTATATATATAATCTTTATCGAGCCCTCTTCGGATTTTAGTCTTCACATTTATTATTATTACTATATATACATATATCATCATTTAACATCTATCTTCCATGCAAGCATGGGTTAGACAGTAACTGTCCCACTTGAGGCAAGATTGATCGGGTGACCGTGTGTCTCACTAGTATAGGACTATATCTGGCAGGTTTTCTACACCATCACTAAAATATGTGTTTCCTTGAGCAAGACACTTTATTTCACATTGCTCCAGCTTACTCAGCTGTAGAAATGAGATGATAGGGACTGGGGTCCATATCATTCCACTGCAAACTGATCGTGGAGGTGCCACGGCAAAAAAAAGCACCCAGCCCACACTGTAAATGAGGTTGGTGTTAGGAAGGGCATCCAGCTGTAGAAATCAAGCCAGAATCAGTTCCCGTCCCACCCTTGCAAGCACGGAAAAGCGGATGTAAAATGAAAAATATATATATATATATATATATAATATAATATATTAACAAATGGAAACTATATTTATAAAACCATATTTATTTCATTATACATATTTCAAGGACACCAAAGCAAATTATGGTACACTTTCATCAGATAAAATATAATATAGATCAGTTTTATAAACAAATATTGACATACCCTTAAAGAATGTGACCATGTCGGTTGGAACCTCCCGGATAGTTATAAAAATATCAGCTTGTTGTATCCCAACAAATTAAATATAACATCTACACACACATATATATATATATATATATATATATATATATATATATGCAAAACTTATATTTAATTTGTTGGGATTCAACAAGCTTAAAAGTTTTATAACTGATATAAAGCACTCAACAGTTTACTGGAGTAAATATTCAATATATTAATAAATGGAAATTATATTCAATATATTAATTGTCTCTACTTTAGGTACAAGGCCAGCAATTACCCAGTGCATTACTGGTACTTTATTTTATCGACCCCGTAAGGATGAAAGCAAAGTCAACCTCGGCTGGATTTGAACTCAGATCGTAAAGGGACGTAACTATGCTGGAAAGCAAGGCGTCCGACCCTCTACCGATACTGCCAATCCACCAATATTAATTCAATATATTAATAAATAGAAACTATGGTTAACATAAACAAGCCAGCAAGAAATCAGCTCCTTTGTCTGAAGATTGGGAAAGTTTGAGGTTTTTACATTATAATTTGAGTTCTTTAATTTGATCATTACAATATATTGCAGTCTCCATTTCATGCTATAAAAACAGACAATGGGGGTTGTGGCCTGTCCTGGGAGGCAGGGGTTGGACACACAAATATTGAATTGCATATGATGAGACCTCCAAGGAAGAGAGGGTGGAAGGACCCACCACCACCATCACCACCATCACCATCACCGTAACAAATGGGGGAGAAATAGAAGAGATTAAAAAGACAAAACTGTCTAGTCAGGGTTGTTTCATGTCGTCCCAAATTGGTGTCTAACAAAGGTTGGTATATCATAAAAAGGGGAGCATTTGAGTTAAACAGTACAAAGAGAGGGGGGGGGGCGTCATGGATACCCAGACTACTGTCTACTGTCTTTATGGTGGACTACACAACAACAACAATAATAACAATAACAATAACACCACCACACAACACACTCAACAACACCAGCAGCATCATCATCAATAATAACAACACCAACACCATCACCACTATCAACACCATCACCAACAACTTCTAAGCCCTTCCTAACACACACACACACACACACACACACTACATACTACACACATACACACTACATACTACACACACACCATACCAATATATATATATATATATATATATATATATATATGATGATTAGTTGGGGGAGGGGGTAGGAGCTTGAGGGGGGGGGGGCATTTAATAGGTGTGATGGAGCCAGAAATGACTGAAGGACTTTACCCCTACCAGACATAACTTCCCTCTTCCTGCTCAAGTAAAAAAGGATTATGGAGTTAAGCTGGTTCCTTCAGGAGCTTTCTCTCTCTCTCTCTGCCCCGGGGTGACCAACCCATGGAATTATGTCGAACAGCTGCTGTCACGTGTGGGACGCATCCAGTTGTCAGCCGAGTCCATCGTGAGGATCACCCCGCCACCTTCATTTAAGAACGAAGGAGAGGTGGTTTTCCTCTGTCTGGTGGCTATGGCGAAAGAGGTAATATGGTGGACGAGGTTAAAAGGACTGAGGGCAAACACCTTTCTCTTCGGACAACTCATCCTCTTCTTTAAGTACCACTTCAGAAGGAAGGTAGGAGTGGAGTGAGAGTGGAGTGAGAGGTGTTACACCCCAATAAATTAGCTGAAAGGTGGGTGAATGTGGCGAAAATGGCCCGGGGTGAATGGGCCTTCTCTGTATATAAACCTGTAGGTTGAGGAAGATAAACAGAGGGAAGACGGGAACACCTACAAAACGTGTTCCTGGTGTTGAGGGTTGTTCTATCCACGGGGTGTATGAACAACCCCCCGCAGTAACGTTACTCCCCGCCCCTAATGGGGATTTCAAGTGTTTTATTTTTATATAGTTTATTGTTATTTATCATTGTTAAAGATTTTATGTAAACCCCCCCCCCCCCCGCCGCCACGTCTTGTAATGCCCCATTTTTGTAGGCCCCTGTGGCAAATAAAGATATCTATCTATATCTCTCTATATCTATATGAAAGGTGGGTGAAAGTGGCGAGAATGGCCCGAGTGAATGGGCCTTCTCTCTATATCAGCCTGTAGGTTGAGGAAAAGGAGGAGGAGAGGAAAGGAGTACAAACTCTTCGTACTCCTGGAGATGAGGGTTGCACATTTTTTCGGGGGTATGTGTTACCCATATGTAATGTCTCCCCCTATTGAGGAAAATCGACTAATTTTTTAAATTGCATTTGTGATATTTTACATTTATTGTATTTAAACTTCCCCCTTTGTATTTGTCCCCTTCTTTTGTGCCCCTGCGGCTAATAAAGAAACATATCTATCTCTCTCTATATATATATATATATATATCTATCTATCTATCTCATATCTTGCTCAGGCTGCTTCTCAACTTCCTTGATAACCAGAAAGTTAAATAAAGGAGACAGAAAGAGGGAGGGGGGGGGGGGATAGTGAATTATTGACTTCAGTCTAACAGACTGACTGGCATTGTTGGAGCTGGGTGGTGTTGGTGATGGTGGTGGTGTTGGTGATGGCTTGTTGAGCTGGGTTTAACTGGCAGACTGCATCAGGTGGTGATGGTGGCAGTGGTGGTTGTGGTGACTGCATCAGGTGGTGGTTGTATCAGGCAGTGGTGGTGGTGGTGGTGGTGGTGGAGGCAGTGGTGGTGGTTGTATCAGGCGGTGGAGGTGGAGGTGGCAGTGGTGACTGTATCAGGTGTAAGACAGTGAACAGAGTAGGTTAAGGTCACCTTTAATAATAAAACTATGTCAACTATGCAAATAGAAGAGGTAGGAGGTGTGAGAGGGTAAAAGGAAGAGTGAGAACTTCAGAGAGAGAGGGGACATGAGGGAAGGTAAGAGGAGATGGCTGGCCCTTCTTTTATAGTTTCACCTCCCACCCCACCCCACCACATCCATTGCAATTTTCTTCTATAAGAATGAGGTAAGGGAATGTCAGAAAAATACAATAACCTTTAAACCGCCCCACCCCACCCCCAACCTCCACACACCACCACCATCTCCTCCACAGAACACACCACCACCACCACTAGACACCACCACCATCTCCTCCACAGAACACACCACCACCACCACCACCACTACACACCACCACCACCCCCACTACACACCACCACCACCACCACCATATTAATGCTGCTAGGTAGTGGTGAAGTGTACAGTCTGGGATTTTAAAAATAGACTAGAATAAAGAATGTTATGTTGAAGAGGTGGCGGCGGTGGTGTTGAAGTGTTATTAGCAATGGTGGCGGTGGTGTTGAAGTGTTATTAGCAATGGTGGCGGTGGTATTGAAGTGTTATTAGCAATGGTGGCGGTGGTGTTGAAGTGTTATTAGCAATGGTGGTGGCGGTGGTATTGAAGTGTTATTAGCCATAGTTGTCATTTCATAGATCAGTAATATACAAACTTCTTAGACAAACTGGTCCACCAGGTGAAGGTAAGTGTTGATGAGAGGAAAAAAATAACTTTTATGGACCACAAAATATAAATTGTTCTAGTTTGGAAGAGTCAAGCTACCAATAAAAACTACACACTCAAGTATGATGAACAGAAATGAGACATATGTGTAGATCTGAAAATGGTCGACACTTTTTATTTCGCCAACAAGGAGGGTATACAGAATATCTTGTTTCCTGTGTTTATGGGATAGCTGAGTGATGAACAAACATTGGGACCAGAAATATTGGTCAGGTAGGAAATATTTGACTGTTGGAGAGAAGTATATCATACACCAACCACTTGTTGGGCAAGAGAAAATTATCTTCCCACCCCTTCATATTAAACTAGGACTAATGAAACAGTTTGTCAAAGCTCTTAATGTGGAGCGTGACAGTTTCAAATTCATATGTACAACATTTCCTTGCCTAAGTTATGATAAAAGGCTGGTGTGTTTTTGACGGGACACAAATCAGAAAGCTAATGAAATAACAAAACTTCTCGAGCTCGATGTCTGACGTAGAATAAGGAGCATGGGATTCATTTGTGTCTGTTGTGAAAGGATTTTGGGGCAGCAAAAAGGCTGCAAACTACAAGGGTTTGGTGGAGACTATATTGTTTATTTTAGATTGTAAACATCCTTTGAAGGAGTTTTTCTATACTAATTGCTTGGATAATATGGCATATGTATATTCTCATGGTCCCGTAACTCCTGATGGATTTGTAGAAGCACCGTAATGGCACACAGCATTTCTAGGGCATTTTAATCCTGGCAGTGCCCTATCTCCTCTCCAAGCCAATATGGTATATATGGACATTTAAATGCATTCTACTTACTCATGATATCATTTACAGTTTGGTATCTGTACTTAACTATGGTACCTATTTATAGATATAAATACTTACTGGTACTTATACACAGTTAGGTGAACAAGACCACTGGAAGAGAGTTAAGTTAAGTAGGATAGTTTCCTGGCCAAGTATACAGACATTAGCAGTGCTTGGCATGAAAAATATGAACCATCTCTTATCGACAGTACGAACAAGAGAAAAAATGGCAAACTAAGCAACACCCAGTCACTCGTATCACATATAATGTCTCTTCGGTGTTATGGAGCAAACAGTAAGAATATCCAAACATTGCAAACATTCTTTGATTTGGTAAGAATTCAGAAGTTTGAAGGAAAGAGGGATGGGTGGAGGGGGGGGGGGGAGGAAAGAAAGAACTTTTAGTACAACGAGAGTCAAGTCAAATCAACAATAACGAACTCCCATAAACATTTGATGACATACAACCATTATCATCGCTATTATTATAAATAGTATTGCCAATAATTTAGTAACTTGGCTGTTTATTTCAGACCTGCTTCAGAGGTCCTTGCCAAATTTAAGCACTTTTGGGTGAAAATAGACAAAAACTAGGTGCAACATATTTAGAATGGCAATTTAAAACCTAAGTGTATTAGGTCAGGAAGGAATGTGGTGGAGTTAGGGTTAGTGTTAGGGTTAGTTCTTGGAATAAAACCAGATTAGTTTTGGTGCCAACAGAATCGAAAATATATTTGATTTAAAGGAAATTGGGGTTTTCAGATTGTTGATTTTTAACCCTTTTGTTACCATATTTCTAATAGAAAAAAAAAAAAACCCACTGTGTATGATTTTTAAATCATTTAGAAAATTATTAAGAATTTGGAGTGATTTGGTAACTTAACAGACTTTCCTATGGACACACTCAATGTGATTCCAGGTTACCATATATAGTGGAAAACTCAGGGTGGAATTCCCTGCTCAATCATGGCTGGCTTAGAGCTAAGCAACAACGGGATCTTAATGGGGGCAATTGATATGCTAGAAACAGCAGCTAAATCGCACCTTTCCCTAACCTTAGAGGTTAGAGCATTTGGCACACAATTGTAAGGCCATGACTTCAATTACCAGACCAAGTGGTGTGTTGCATCCTTGAGCAAGACACAGGGGGAGAATGAAAATAATACAGTTTTTTGTAAAGACCAAGAAAACCTGCTTTGGACATAGGCTTGGCAGTGAAGAAGTTGCAGGGACTTGAGTATATCACACAACAGAATAGGAGAGAGAGAGAGAGAGATGGCTAGAGAGAGAGATAAATGGCTAGAGAGAGAGAGAGAGAGCGTATTTGTGTATCTGTGTGTGTGTGTGTGTGTATATGTATGTGTATGTATGTGTGTATGTATGTTTCAATATGGTCACGAAGTTAAAGTGGCAGGAAGTTGTTGAATGGTGGAGAGTTAGCTTGGAGAATGTGAAATACGGGGTGGGGGTGGGGGAGACTGCAGCGGCGATGGGGGGTGGTGGCTGGAAAGAGAGAGAGAGAGATGATTAGAAAGAGAGAAGTTGAGAGGGGCAGGGAGGAGAGGTGTTGGAGATGGCTGGAGAGAGAGGGAGGGGTGGGAGAGAGAAAGAACAATGGAGTGTTGGTATTTAGATTGCGAGTTCATGTAGGAACAGCTCTATTGATTTATTGATCTAGATATCCCCCCCCCCCCCTCCACCCATCCATCACCCAACTGATGACAACTTGTTCAACAAATACATTTATAAACGAAAGACCTAAGGTACTTGGGTCTTTTGTGACCCCCCCTCCCTCCCCCTGTACCCCCTCCCCCCTTTCTCTCTCTCAAGTCATATCAATATCTTCTCTCTCTCTCTCTCTCTTTCTTTCTATACAAAAGACCTGAGCAGATAATTAAACTAGCTTCTTTCTATCCATCCTGTCACCCCTCCCTCTCTCTTCCTCTCTCTCTCTCTCTTCCTCTCTCTCTCTCTCTTCCTCTCTAATTATCTCACTCTCTCTCTCTCTCTTTTCTATCTATCCACATATCTGTACACACACGTGTGTGTATGTGTATACACACACACACACCTTCTTCACCCACTTATTCCTGAGAGGGTGATGGAAGACCGAGTCCTCAACCACCACCACCACCCTCCAACAGGTCCAGTCAGAGGTAACCATCGACAACTGATCCAGCTGGATCTCCAAGCAAGACCAACCAATATATCTGATATATATATATATCAGATATATCTGATATATATATATATATATATATATCTGATATATATGATATATATATATATCTGATATCTGATATATATATATATCTGATATATCAGATATATA
>OZ024752.1:46000690-46003190 GCA_964016885.1 Eledone cirrhosa | reverse complement strand
ACACGCACCAGATATTTCACTCTAATTTATTATAAATTAAATTATAAATTTAAATTTTTTTTTATAAATGTCCGGTTGGTTGGTTGGTTCCACAACCGGACGGTTGTTCATATATTGTCAAAGTTCTTTCGTCGAGGTCACAGAATGTGTGACGAAAGAACTTTGACAATATATGAACAACCGTCCGGATATTTATTCCTCTCTCGAGAGAGAGAGAGAGTAAGAGAGAGAGAGAGTGTGTGAGTGAGTGTGCATGTGCTTCTATGTGTGTGTGTGTGCTTGCGTGCATGTGTGTGTGTGATTGCGTGCATGTGTGTGTGATTGCGTGCATGTGTGTGTGTGATTGCGTGCATGTGTGTATGTGCATAAGTTGGAAGCTGATGAGTCAGTCGTCGTTAGTTTCTCTCTATATGCCATATAATATTACAATATCTGAGAGAAGATCTCTAACTTAAAAAGAAACTATATGTATGAATGTATCCTGCATATACGAATTTTATCGATTTTTATCAATCGTTAGGTTCTGAGTTCAAATCCCGCCGAGGTCAACTTCGCCACTGCTCCTTCAGGGGTCGATAAAATAAAGTACCAGTAGTTAAATACTTTGAAATTGCTTGACTTGTGTCTAAAACTAGAAAGTAGATTATCTATCGTTAAGTCAACATTGTCTTTCATCCATTCAAGGTTGATAAAAAATGTACTAGTCATATATTGGGGACAATTCTTCCTCTATATCTCTGTCTCACTTCCAAGCTATCTATATTTCTCTACAATAAATTTGCTGTACTCAGACCTGGAGATGAGACGGGCTCCGGCATCCATCAATTATAAAACTGCCCCTAAGTAACGCCGTAGAAATAGCAGTCGGGTTGGTTAACATACCCGGCATGTGTTTCTTCTTCTTTGATGTTATAAAATAAATATCAATAAACCTTTGTATGTATATATATATATATATATGTATATATATATATACCCCTTAGTCCATTGGTGTAATTACCGTATTTCCCGGCGCCGAAGACGCTTCATCGAGGACCCACCCTAATTTTGACAACCCAAAATTTGAAAAATAATAAACAATCTTCGGCCTCCAGGTTGCATGGTAGATTTTTGAGACTTATTTTAGGGGGAGAAAAGTAGCGTCTTCCACGCCGGGAAATAAGGTATATTTCGATTGTCAGTTTTCGTTTTTGTGTGATGCGCCGCGAAGATACTAACCAGCCCACCAGCCAACCAACATCTCTCTTTTATATTATAATATAGATATATATATCGAGGTTGACTTTGCCTTTCATCCTTACAGGGTCGATAAAATAAAGTACCAGTAATGCACTGGGTAATTGCTGGCCTTGTGCCTAAAGTAGAAACAATATATCTATATATATATATATATATATCTATATATCTACCTTTTGCTTTTAAGAAACCACTGGTAAATGGAATAATTGCCTTATGTTGTTTATTACATAATAATAATAATTAAGCTCTGTTGCATACATAGAGCACTCTTTTTTCCTGGACTTTTCCGATGGAATTACTTCATTCACACATATATATATATATATATAGACACACTCACACATAGATGTAAACTTATACATATCTAACAGGATATATATTAATATATTCAGCAGGAAGTAAGGAGAATGAATCATCGGCACCGGGAAAAAATGTTTTATCACGTTAAGAAGTTAGCTTAACAACCACGTGGTTCGGAGTTCAAGACCCAGCACTTATTATTTTAGCATTCAGCTGACTCCTGTGTGTAGTTCTAAATCTAATTTTTTTTGTGTAATAAGTTTTCATTTTGTGTCAAATACCACATGTGGTGCTTACATGATAAATGATGGTTAAAAGACTTAAAGACACACAGTACCAAGGCCGGATTTAATAGGAGGAGGGCATTGCCCCGGGTCCCCTGCAATCTGGTGCCCTACCAGCGACGGCCGTAGCAATTTATTTGCGCCCTGATCTAGGCTTTTTAGTTTTAGGGTGGTTAAAATTTAATACCTGAATGTATAACTTTTCAATTCCAATTACTTGCACCAAACTAACTTTGATATGGGGGGGGGGGGCTGTATATTCTATTTCTTTTTGTGTCTGTGTGCCCCCCCCCCCCCCCCGCCCCAACCTGAAGTGACCCGAGCCCTAAAGGTCTAAATCCAATCCTGCATGTTACCAGCCTCAAAGGTTTTTCAAGTCCTAAAGTTTCCCTAAAACAAACCCTCCAGTTCCTGACGGTGAAATTTGGTAGATGGCAACTGTGCGAAAGCCCTCAGCAACACATGTATACATACGTGTGAGTGTGACAGTCTGTGTTGATGTTTACACCGGTCTAAAAATGATGTGTCCAGATAGAAATCAATGGACAGATTCGATTAAATCCTTTGAGACAGGGTATGAAAGAAATGTACGGTCCAGTACCTCCTGGGGTAGTCGTACGGCGTTTCTAGGAAGGGCGGGGGGGGGGTCTTCTTAAAAACCTAGCGGAGCTCATCTC
>OZ024752.1:45985690-45995690 GCA_964016885.1 Eledone cirrhosa | reverse complement strand
TATAGGCACGTGTGTACGTGTCTATGTATACAGACATATTAACCAAACATCTGAACGTGAGTACATATATATATATAAATTTAAGAAAGGTATAAGATAGATATATCTGTAATAACTGTTTCTACTTTTGGCACAAGGCCAGCAATTATTCCAGTGTATTACTGGTACTTTATCTGTAATAATAGCACCTGAGTATGGACTGTTTTTGTTCGGGCATGTGGGAGTTGTTTCATACGTATAACATGTTTACTTATGTATGCAGGTGTCTGTGTGTGTGTATGCAGGTGTTTGTCTGTGAGTATGTCTTCTAGAAGAAGCTTATGTATGCATGCAGGTGTGTGTGTGTGTGTGTATATATAATCTTTCTCGGCGATGTTTATATTTTTCTTGATGCAATACTTGCTTATATATATATATATATATATATATATATATAGGTATTAACTAATTAAATACCTCTGTTCTATACATAGAGCACTCTTTTTTCCTTTGCTTTTTCTTTGGAAATACTTTATATATATATATAGAGAGAGAGAGAGAGATAGATAAATTAGTTGATAGATAGGATAGGATAGGATAGGATCTACGTAGCGTGCGATGCTGGTGTGTAAAACGTATTTGTATGTTGTGCTACCTCCGACAAATTTCCAAATTTCTTCGAAATGCCAAGCCAGAGACATTTCCTTACGAACTTTATATATCCTATGATTTCATAGATAGATATATATAGATAAATATCTTTCTTTAGATAGATAGATAGCTATATATATATATAGATAGATATAGATATTGATAAATATCTTTCTTTAGATAGATAGATAGATAGCTATATATAGATATATGGTAAATAGATAGATATAGATAAATATCTTTCTATAGATAGCTAGCTATATATATATAGATATATGGTAGATAGATATAGCGTGTGTGTGTGTATGAATTTATCACACATGACTTCTGGGCAATAGCGGGAAAAGTGTCGATGGTGGTTGTGGTGGTAGATATGCTACATAAAGAAAGGAATAATCAATGTAGTATGTAGGAAATGGACAGTCATCTTGAAAAGCTGAAAAAAAAGGGGCTTCAGGGATCTTTTTTGTTTCGTCTTTTTTCACACAGATACATTTTTTTACACACAAATACATAACAGCCGACTTTAATTCATACATATATATTACAATATTACTGTATTCATTTAACAAGAGATCCCATGGAAAACGAGAGGTCCATGTGGTGAGTGCTCGACATAGCAGCCAACTCACATGGTAGTTTGTTTTTATTTTTAGTTTGATATATATATATATATATTTGAATGGATAAATTAGACAATGTAGTCCTCGATTTAAAAATAAAATGGGATCCTCGTTACTGGAACGTCTTTGATAATAAGGGCTGCCTGCACAATTAATGAGAACTGACCTCCCAGGGACTAAACAAAAACAACACGTTTCACATACACACACATACGTGTGTATATATATATATATATATATATATATATATATATATATATATATATACACACACACACCGTGTAGTTAGGGAGCTGGTAAGAATATATTAGAGAGTGGCCTAGTGTGGAGAGGAATATATCAGAAATGGTCGGAGAGAGATTATATATGGGTTTCTAATAAAGGCACAACATCAATAATGGTGGCGTAGGGGAGGGGTCAGTGCTTTCAATCGACCCAATAGTTAACTGGTACTTTGTTTTTATCGGCCCTCCAACAGATGAACGGTAAAAATTGACCTCAGAAATAATATAGAAATATATTGCCTGCTTTGGACCCCGAAAAAACGAATGGTAAACTTGACCATAGAAAACGATAATGATTATATCGCTTGCTTTGGGCCCTCATCAATATCTGACAGGCTGTGTACATAGTGTTATCAGCAGATCTCTCTCCATCTGTTGAGGCTTCTGAGGACAGATCTGGAGGTCTCAGCTAAACAGTTTTCCTATCCAATATTTTCTAAATTTCACCTCTCACCTCTCCAAATCCCATCACAGTTCCATTATTTATAGAATAGTCATGGTATTTGTAAGGCCATTGGATCTTGTTACCATCGTCCGTACATACCATCTCAGCTTTTTTTGTGTTCTGCTCTACCTTCACTGTTGTGAGGCCTGGCCTACATAACATGCTGGATGGTATACCTTATGTTGTGAGGCCTTAAACAGATACAGTAACAATTCCTTTCCAGTGCTTGTATCTCCACATATATATATATATATATATATATATATACTATACATATATATATATGTAAACATACACTTTATATATGCACACATACACTATATATATGCACACACTATATATGCTCACATACATACTATATATATGCACACATACACTATATATATATATGCACACATACACTATATATATATATATATGCACACATACACTATATATATATATATATATGCACACATACACTATATATATATATATATATACATGCACAAAACACTATATATATTTATATACACACATATATATCGTGAGACGACCACTGTAAAAAAAAAAATGTACTCAATACGTTAATAGAGTGTAGGTATATTCTATTTTATTATAGAAATGACTTCTATGGGACCAGAACTGTTTCATTTGTAAGAAATAATCAGGACTTTCCTGATGATTTCTTAAGAATGAAACAGTTCTTGTCCTGTAGAAGTCATTCCTACAATAAAATGAATACACACAGACACACACACAAATATATATAAATATATATTCAGAGCCCTATACATTTATATGTGGAAATAAGGAATATATATATATATAGGAAGTGAAAATTGTAAATATATAGACGGGTTTCGATCGTTTAAAGTAACACAATAGAAGAGAAAGAGAGAGACAAGTGTTAAGGAAGAAACAACCTAGATGAGGCTCATATATACACAGAAACAACACAGATGATGATGATATATACACAGAAACAACACAGATGATTATATATACACAGAAACAACACAGATGATGATGATATATACACAGAAACAACCTAGATGAGGCTCATATATACACAGAAACAACACAGATGATGATATATACACAGAAACAACACAGATGATGATGATATATACACAGAAACAACACAGATGATGATATATACACAGAAAAAATGAGAGGTTGGGGGTGAGGACAGCCTCTTTTCTCGGGATCAATAAAAAAAAGAATAGCAACTATTACACACTTACTGTTTTTAACCGGCCTCACTGCTTTGGTTAAGATCTTCTGGATAGTCGAAATATCCTGGCTTTTAATAGCGTTGGTTAAATCCTGGTCCTTTCCCATTGTAAACTGGTTTAATTTCACTATACACACTTTGGCGGGTGTAAAAATATAGCACAAATTGGATTAATGTATGTATAATATAATTAATTATACACAATGCACTACAGATGTAGGTATATATATATGCAATATATAATATATATATATATATAAATATATATATATATTATATATATATATATATGCTTTATTTAGAAATATATATGTATGTATATATATATTATATATATATATATAGATAGATAATATATATATATATATAATATATAATTTGTAGTTTTAGTTGTATGTATGCGTGTGTTTGAGATATATATATCTATATAAATATATATATATATACTTTGTATAGAAATATATTGTGGTTGATTATATATTATATATATACATTATTGCATGTATATACAAGTACATGTGGAAAAAAAACTTTCATTTCTTAATTCCATTAGGAAATATTAGAAAAAAGACTGTGTTGTATGTATGTGTGTGTGTACATGTTTTATAAACATGTGGGTAAAATACTCCTTAAGGTGGTCCTTTAAATAAGGAGACCTTGTCAATGTTGATATATTTCCGGCTGTAGACACAAATATTCCAGTAAGTTTAGCATTTGGTAAACTCGTGAAAATGCTTGATAAAAAAGAAGGGGGGTATTTGGTCTTAGATATATAAATTATTAATATACAATATATATATTATATTATATAGATATAGATATATATACATATAACATATATATATATGATATTAATACATATGTATTAAATAATAATTTAAATTTCGAGATATTTTCTGACCAAGATAATACAGAAATGACCCCCCCTAAAAAAATAGAAATAACTTCTTTTCAAGTTTCAAAATAGTAGGTGTATGTATATGGATCACATGGGATGTTGGTGTAGATATGGGTGGTCGTGGTGGTGTTAAATAAGGTTTTCCGCTCGAAACCCTTAACATAATAGCTGATCCTCGCAAGCAGGTTTCCGTCTAGTATGTAAAATCAAATTGATGGTCAACTCTGCTTGATAAAACGATTTGTAAGTAGTCCAGTTTTCCATGGTGGCAAAGTAGATATATATATATATATGTATGTATATATAAATGTGTGTGTATATATATATATATAAATGTGTGTGTATATATATATCTATATATATATATATGTATAGATTTGTTTGTTTTCTTAATAACAAGGACACACGACACACGCGATCTTTTTAACTAAACAGCAAGCACCACCACACATACATACATTAGATAGACCTGTGTTGTTCTGACTCACAGAAAGTATCCAGCTAGAAACTACACCAGCAGCAGCCAGGGAGGACGTTATTTGGTGGTGACACCACACTCACAACACAGGAACCCCAGCTACAGCTCGCAAGCACTTGCCTTTAATTTAATCAGTCAAACACCCAGACCAAACTAATTTGACCGGTGAATATTAAATTAAAAAAGCAAAATAAACATATATATATATATTTGTGTGTATGTATATATATATATATGTATATATATTAAAACTTTTGTTCGTTAATCCACTCTTAGTAAAAAAAAAATCCTTATTTTAGCAATATAGCTGTGTGTGTGTCTGTTTATCTAACGATGTGATTGTATGTCAGTCAACTTGTATTTGTATGTTTGTATGTGTGTGTGTGTTTATCTAACGAAGTGTGTTAGTCAACGTGTACTTGTATGTGTGTGTGTTTATCTGACGATGTGTGTATTAGTCAACGTGTACTTGTATGTGTGTTTATCTGACGATGTGTGTGTTAGTCAACGTGTACTTGTATGTGTGTGTGTTTATCTGACAATGTGTGTCAGTCAACGTGTATTAGTGTGTGTGTGTTTATCTGGCAATGCGTGTCAGTCAACGTGTATTAGTGTGTGTGAGTTTATCTAACGATGTGTATGTTAGTCAACGTGTATGTGTGTGTGTATATGTACTAGTTTATATATGGTATATGAGTGTGTGTTTATCAACATGTGTTTTTACCAATATATATGTCAACCAACGTGTAGAAATGTCTTTATCCATTTGTGTCTTTGGTAGAAGTTATTTATAGGACTTTCGTTTTTTTTCTTTTTTTTTCTTTTCATCAATAAAACACTTGAGTTTTCGTTGTTATTTAAACATATATATTTTTATATTTTATGTATATATATATATATATATATATGGGAAACATGGAACAAACTCTTCGGCATAATTACTCCTGAGACGATATAAAAGCGAAACAAAGATATATATATATATAGAGAGAGATATATCTCCCCCTCTCTCTCTCTCTTTCTATATATATATATATATATATATATATGTATGTGTGTATATATATATATATATAATTATTCACATATATATATACACAATATATTGACTGGTGTTAACAAAGAAGTGTACATAAAAATCCAATTAAATTCGGCATGGTTCTGGTAGTGAAGTTCTGTTGCAGTCACACAACAGTTCGTTCGTTTTACTTCGAAGCAGAGTAACGGTGTAAAAGAGGCGAAACATATATATATATATAATAGTATATATATATATATATATACTATTATATATATAAAAGTATATATAAAGAAAGTGAAAAGACAGTAAGGATTAGAAGAAATAAATCAACGTTTCTTAAGAAGCTCACTGCTTTTCTTGTTATTTATTTTCCCCCTATAAAAAGCAAGCCTGCTTCTAAGCGAAGACTGAACATCGAAACTTATCGCTCCACCTGTGTTTTTAAAGAAAAAAAAAACTGAAGCTGTCTTCTAAACCCAAAGCTTCGCAATTCTTCCCTCGTCTGTGGAATATTCGCTTTTACATTCCCTCTCTCTCTCGCTTTCCCCCACTATCTATCTATCTATTTATCTCTCTGCTAAACCCAATCCATCACCCTCTATTTCACTCTCTCTGTCTATTCTATCACTTTGTTCCCTCGCCTACTCCTTTCCCACTTTCCATCTCTCTCTCTCTCTCTCTCTCTCTGCCATCAGCAGTGGTGCAGGCAGACAGGCAGGCAGGCAGTTAACGCGCCTGCGCTCACCTCCAGCCAATCGAATCGACTAACATTTCTGAAAAGCGCGCACCTGCGATCTTGAAATTTACACTACTATGAATAAGAATATACATTAATACACACACACACACACACACGCGCGCGCCTATATAATGTGTACGTGTGTATATATGTATATATAGGTGTATGTATATATATGTATATATATATATATATATATACATATATATACATACGATTCCTGGACCAGGCGATGCGTTATGTCCTTGAGCAAGACACTTTATTTCACGTTGCTCCTTCTACCTGGAGTTGCGACCGATAGATAGTATTAGCAATTGGAAAGACCAACGGAAACATTGTTCCCTCGGTCCGATTTGATGAAAGTCGATCGTTCCTTATATATATATATATATATATTGTGGATATATATATATATATATATATATATATATATATATATATATATATATATATATATATATTGTGGATATATATATATATATATATATTGTTATACTTGGGGAGGGTCATATTTGTGTAATAATATTGCCAGAATTAATAACAGATCACACTCACTGTTTGGTTGGTTTTCGCTTCTGTGTCCTTTATATCGGTTAATTTAATTTATTCGGTCCTCAATGTTACCATTGACTGACCAACGGTCAAAAATACAGATACAATATAGACATAAACACATATATATAGTCTAAGAAAGTTCTTTCGTTGCACATCTGCAACATCGTCAGTGGTGCTATTATGTTTCCTCCTGTCAATACAACAGGAGGAAACAATAGCACCACTATATATATATATATATATATATATATATATATATATATAGTGACAAAACATAAGTCAATTGCATGAACTCATAATCCTTTATTTACTGCTATATATATTTCGATGATAGCCATATATATATATGGCTTCTACAGGACCAGAACTGTTTCATTCGGGAGAAATCGTCAGGGTTCTCTTGGTTCTTAAATGGATTAACACTACATAACAACAACAACAATAACAACAATAATAATTATTTCTACTCTAGGCACAATGCCAGCAATTTCGGGGAGAGGAAAGTTGATTAAATCAACCCCAGTACATTACTGGTACTTTATTTTATCGACCCCGTAAGAATGAAAGGGAAAGTTAAGCTTTTATCCTTAGGGGGTCGATAAAAATAAAGTACCAGTAATGCACTGGGGTTGATTTAATCAACTTCCAACTACCACGCCCCCACCCACCCCCAAATGTTGACATTGTGCCTAAATCAGAAACCATTATTATGCAGTGGATTGGCAGAATCGGTAGAGCGTTGGACAACATACTTTGCGGCATATAGTTACGTTCCTTTATGTTCATATGGTACAGTATAGCCTCGTAACTCCTGATAGAGTCGTAGGAGCGCCATATTGACATACGGTGTTTCTTGGGCATTTTTAGGCCTGGCAGAGCCCACCCCTCTCCAGACCTGGGTACAGCAGGTTTCTTCCAGAGAAAGATAGAAAATGAGAAAGAGATATAGAGGAAGAATCGACCCCAGTATTAAACTGGTATTTTTTTTTTTTTTTTTTTTTTTTTTTTGTCGACCTCGAAAGGATGAAAGGCAAAGTTGACCTCGGCTGGATTTGATCTCAGAGAGCAGAGAGTCGGAACCTATAAACCATCCTATCCTACGTTCTAACAACTCCGACAATTCGCCGCCTATATATTCATATAGACATACAAAAGAACGAGATTTACCGCCTTTGAAATGTTCTAGTACCATCAATGGTTGGTGTCTCAGTCTGAAGAGGGAACGTAGCTACTCTCAAAATTCCAGTTTTGTTTAATTTTTTAACACTTTTTATAAATTTTATTTCAGACAAGAATTAATCCAACTAACCCAATTAACGAGAATAATTATGAAGAATAAAAAAAAGATCGTTATTTCCACAAGTTTTTATGATTTTGTAATTTTATACATCGCATATTTGTTAGGAATCTTGGTGGCATTTATTTCAGGCTTTGATCTTATACAGCTTTAAACTCGGTGAAAAAAAAATTTTTTTTTTTTTTTTTTCAAAGTAGGGCATCTGCAGGTGCCTGTATCTAAGGGTTTTACCGTGTGTAAATCTGGTCCTGGGTGGGACTTTTCAATTTCAGGCTCTGGTCATATGTATCCCTTTCATTTTATTAAGGCTATTAATTCTCTGAGGTCATAACTAAATGTCATATCATGTTCTTCTATTTTGGAATTTAAACTCGACCACATCAGCGATTCAGTAAATATTTTAGCCTGCTGTTGACCTTTGCTTATATATGTAATTCTAAATCTAATTTGGGACAGTAAATTTTTACATTTTACTACATGTATATATATTTCTTTACCACGCCTCATATACACATGCCTCTATGCCAACTTATAATACAAAACCACAGAGCAACCTCAGGCCCTTACAAGAGCTAGGAAATAATTCAGAGGATTTACAGCAAGTCAGTGCTAGATTTACTACCATTGTGCTTAGGTGTGCTAAAGCACAGTGCCCCGTTGGCCAGGGGGGAGACCCACCTTCTTGCCACAAAACTCTTTACGATGAATATTTCTAATATAATTTAACTAGCACAGGTCCTCATTTCTCCTAAATCCGGCACTGCAGCAAGCAGAGGTTGACTTTAAAGATTCAAATAACTCTGCAATTATTGACACCCAGACAGGAGTCGAACACGTGACCACTAGTTTCCTAGTCAAGTACGCTACCCAATGACCCACAAGCGACTATAGACACCCAAACAGCGAAGAAATTTGACCAGGTTTTTAATAGTATCATAGATCATAGCAACTTTTTATTCACCATCATCATCAACATCAACATCATTGCAACCACAATAGAACATTTCTGACAAAGTCTCTCCACAATTCACCATTTTCCATTACTCCTGACAACTGCTCCCTGCTGAGGTTTGTTTTGTCCGATGAAGGTCCGAGCTGGTCTTCCTCTACTCTGTTTCCCGTGAGTTGGTTCCTACAAAACCATCAACTTGTCTATAATTGCTTACTTCTCCAGTAATGTCCTCCAAATCGTAACCGTCTTTCAGTAATTCTAGTAATGCACTTGGTAATTGCTGGCCTTGTGCCTAAAGTAGAAACAAGTAATTCTAGTTGTTATCTTGGACAAGTTTCCGGACAAAATAAAATTGAATAAGAATTAAATTTTATAACAAAAAGGGTGACCTGGTCTCTCCCCTCACTCGTTTTTTTTTTTAGCTCAATTGCACCACTGCACCATTGCACCACTGCACCACTGCACCACTGCACCACTGCACCACTGCACCATTGCACCACTGTGATAGTGTATCCCTTATGATTCTCATCAGGAAAAAAAGTGACATCGGTCGGGGTCAAAATCCTTTTTTGACCCTGGCAGGCGACACCACAGTTCAGAAATTGTCGGGGAGAGAGAGGGAGGGGAGAGAGAGAGGAGAGAGGAGGGGAGAGAGAGGGGGAGAGAGAGAAGAGGAGAGAGGAGGGGAGAGAGAGGGGGACGTAATTAGATGCCGTGATAATGAGATCTGATAGGAAACTACTAATTCAAGACATAACAGACAGTTGAGACCCTCACTACTTCTTCTTCTTCTTCTTCTTCTTCTTCTTCTACATCTCCACTCCACTCCTCTCCTCCTCCTCCTCCTCTTTCTTCACCTTCA
>OZ024752.1:45958190-45980690 GCA_964016885.1 Eledone cirrhosa | reverse complement strand
ATGGTAGTGGTGGTTGTGGTGGTGGTTGTGGTGGTTGTGGTGGTGATGGTGGTGGTGGTGGTGTTAATCGATATTGTACTCAGGATTCTGTGAGTACAGAGTTGTAAGTCCAGAGTAACAAGACGCATCACTTCGCCATAATAAAGAAAATTTAAACTCTACTTATATATATAGGAAAAGAGTCGGGACCCCGACGGCTGAGCTCTGGCCGTTTCGACAGTTAGATCGGATGAAATTGAATAAGTTTATAGTAGATACATTTATGTCGTTTTAATGTAAAGAATTTTATTCAAATGAAATATATTTGCTACTACAAAAATTGTTTGCAGACGACATATGTAGAAGAGGGGAGGACTATCATATTTTCAGTGGTTAGGGTCTAACACAGACTAAACACGGACCCTGCCTGCACTGACTGTATTGTCGTTGATGATCACACTACACCACACCACCACACCACACCACACCACACCACACCACACCAGACCACACCAGACCACACCACACGAGACTATATCACACCACACTACACCACATATCACGCCACACCACCACACCACACCACACCACACCACACCACACCAGACCACACCACACGAGACTATATCACACCACACTACACCACATATCACGCCACACCAAACCACACTACATTACACTACGCCACACTACATCACACCACACAATACAACACCACACCCCACAACACAACACCACAGTGAACCTCACACCACCACACTCCACAACACTACACCACACAATACAACACCACACCACACCACGCTACACCACATATTTTAATATATCGGTCTAGAGTGAAAAATGGAGTAATTGAAGCTATAAATTTTGGTAAATGCAGCATTTGATTTATAGAATATTGGTTTAATTGATTAACAGATTGATGGATTATTTTTACTTCCTCATAATCACACACACACACACACACACACACACACACACACACACACACACACACACACACACACACACACACACGAGCACACACACAAATATGTAAGATATCCTCACGTATAACTAAACACACACATACAAAATCGCACGCACACACTCACACAAGCACGCACACACATACACACACACACACTCACATACACACACACACTCACTCTCTCACACACACACACACACACACACACACACACACACACACACACACACACACACACACACACACACACACGGCTTAGTTTGGTGCCAAGGAAAAAACAAACAAACAAACAATCAATGATGTTTTTGGTATATTTTCGTTGTAAAGTTTGGTCAAACGAACAAGGAACATTAATATGAAGCATGATGATGATGTTGGTGGTGATAGTGGGGGTGATGATGGTGATGGTGATGATGAAAAAGAGAGAAAAACTGTTAAAATAAAGATTACCACTAAAAGGAGGGAAAAAAACTGTAAATCTTTCTCACACGCACACACACACACACACACACACACACACACACACACACACACACACACACACACACACACACACACACACACACACACACACACACACACACACACACACACACACACACACACATACATACAAGAAAATAAACTAAAATTGTTATTTAAACTGTTGCAAATCTGACAAAAACAAAACAAACAAACAGACATAATAAAATAAAATAAAATAAAATAAAATAAAATAAAAAAATTAACTGATGGAAAAACCTTTTCTTACAAAACAATTTTAACATTAAATTGACTTTAAACTTTTGACAAACATGGCGTCTGTCAATTTTAACATTAAATTGACTTTAAACTTCTGCTAGAGAACGGGTCGCCGGTGGTGGATAGCAATATGGCCACCGGATATGATGGTTAGTTACGATATAAGCGGGCAACTGCCAGGCGAATAAGCAACCCTGGACCAACAGTATATATATATATATATATATATATATATATATATATATATATATATATATATTTATATATATATATTTAATTAGAAAGTAAACAACACAATATATGACTACTCCATTACCAAAGGTTTCAGGATCCTAGACAATATTACCATACGTCTAGTTCGCTCTTCGGATGAAAAGTTAGCATATTATACATAGAGCACTCTTTATTCCTTTGCTTTTTCTTCGGAAATACTTACCACACACACACACACACACACACAATTCATTTCTACAGCTGAGTAAACTGGAACAACGTGAAATAAAATGTCTTGCTTAAGGACATAACACAAACAGCAGCTCGGTCGGAGTATTGAACTCCAAACTTCACTATTGCAAGCCTGAGACTCTAACCACTACAAACAAAGAGAGTGTAGTATAAGATTTGATCGATCCTAACTGCGATTCAATTTGATATATATATAGTAAGAGGACAAGACTGATGTATAGTTTTGCTTGAAGCATTGCGGAATAAGACAACACATTTCTGGAAAGATTAAATATAAAGATGAACAAGAAGCCAAAAAAGTTTTTTAAAACATTAAATAATCCGCTATTTCGAGTAAAAAGGAACATTTTTCACTCGAAATATTAGATTATTAAATGTTTGTTAATCTTTGTTTTCGCTTTGTTTATATTTAGTCTTTCCCAAACTCTGTTGCTGGAGCTTTCTAAGCCCTTGCTACATACACACACACCTATATATACCTACACAAACACACCTATATATATATATATATATATATACACACACACACCTATATATATATATATATATACATATATATATATATATATGTGTGTGTGTCTAGAAGGGTGGTTGATGGTGACATCTATTCTAGCATTGCTGAGTTGTTATTTTTATTAAGACATTGTATATCTTTCCCGTTTTAATCCAATACTGTTTGAGAGGAATTTAGCTGTTTTTTCTAGCAGATTTGTTGATTACGTCGAGGTACCACTAGTTAGTTCTATCACTTTGACACAGATCAAGACTCCCTCTAGTGGGAATTAACTTATAGTTGAAGTTCCTGCCACCAATCGGGTTAGTTTGCTGATAAATACACAAATGAATTATTTTCTTAGACATCTTCCCCACCTCATTCTTTAAAACACCCTCTCCCCTTCTTTAACATCTCCACCACCACCACCACCACCACCACCTTTTTAACATCTCCACCGCCACCTCTCTAACACCACCACCACCACCACCACCTTCTCTAACATATCCACCATCCCCTCTCTAACATCACCACCACCACAACCACCACCCTCTCTAACATCTCCACCACCACCACCACCACCACCACCATCCTCTCTAACATCTCCACCACCACCTCTCTAACATCTCCACCACCACCATCACCACCCTCTCTAACATCTCCACCACCACCACCACCATCCTCTCTAACATCTCCACCACCACCTCTCTAACATCTCCACCACCACCTTTACCACCCTCTCTAACATCTCCACCACCACCCTCTCTCTAACATCCCCACCCCTCCCCCTCTAATATCTCCACCACCTCTCTCTAACATCTCCACCCCACCCCTTCTCTAACACCACAACCCTCCTCCTTTAACTGACGTTTCCTTGGTCAACAGCTGGGCCGCACCGTTTTCTACGTATTTGTTTTTACTATTTCACACCACACAAGTTTTACTTGTTTGCAGTGAAATGACATATGTTTATTTTTAAAGTCACTAGAATATATAAGAGAAGATCTATGGTGTAAACATGCCCTCATGCCCTCATGCCCTGCATCTCTGCCATCTATGGGTATAATTATTTTCTGTCTGTCGTTACACTTAGTGGGTTGGCCCAGTAAAGCAGGCTGTTGAAAAGTACCTACCTGCTTTTCTGATAAGTTTATTATTGAACCTATAACCTATAACAGTGTGGAAACTTCTGACACCCTGGGTCCCTAAGACACCCCACTCTCACACCTACTCCCTGCCATCTCTATGGAATTGGTCATTCTCAAGTATGAGATTTGTGTGAACTTATAACCTAAAGCAGTGTGGAAACTTCTGACACCCTGGGTCCCTAAGACACCCCACTCTCACACCTACTCCCTGCCATCTCTATGGAATTGGTCATTCTCAAGTATGAGATTTGTGTGAACCTATAACCTAAAGCAGTGTGGAAACTTCTGACGTCCTAGGTCCCCCAAGACCCCTACCCCCATCCCCGACCTACTCCCTGCCATCTCTGTGGAATTGGTCACCCTCAAGAATGAGACCTGTGTGAACCTGTAACCTATAACAGTGGAAACCTCTGACGTCCTTCTCGCTCTCTCTCTCTATATATATATCCTCAAATGTTATATCAAAGTTTATATAAATATTCTATACATGAATTATGTAGAAGACATCCTGAAGTCATGAAAAATGTTAAACAACTAAAATTTAAACAAGACAAACATTAAATACATGAAATAATTTTATAAATTGTGAAAATTATTTTAAAATTTCTGATGGGTATTCCAAATATTGATCAATATATGTTGACGTGGAAAGATTTCTAATCAATTATTCAACACAATTGCATTAATTTGAAATGAAAATGAAATTTTGACCAAGTTCAGTATTCCATTCACTGTCTGAAGCAGGTGCCATGACACAGTGTTTATTTTTCTGTGAGTCTGAGAAGCATTTTTAATGTAATGGGGGGCTATTTTTAACATTTTAGGATTTTAGGAGTGTTTTAAGTCTTTTAACCATCACTGACTATGTAAGTACCACATGTAGTGTTTCACACAAAATATTAACTTACTACACAACATTATATATGTACTTTATATACTTTATATACTTTACATACTTTATATACTTTATATACTTTACATACTTTATATACTTTACATACTTTATATACTTTATATACTTTATATACTTTACATACTTTATATACTTTATATACTTTATATACTTTATATACTTTATATACTTTACATACTTTATATACTTTATATACTTTATATACTTTACATACTTTATATACTTTACATACTTTATATACTTTATATACTTTATATACTTTACATACTTTATATACTTTATATACTTTATATACTTTATATACTTTACATACTTTATATACTTTATATACTTTATATACTTTATATACTTTATAAAGAATTGTCCCTCTCATTTTTTCAATAATGCCACTTTGACGAATCAAAGAAAAGGAAAAAAAGAAAAACAGATCCTTAAATATATTTTCAGTGCTATTTCCAGCTACACCTTCTCTCTCTCTCTCTCTCTCTCTCTCTCTCTCTCTCTCTCTCTCTCTCTCTCTCTCTCTCTCTCTCTCTCTCTCTCTCTCTCTCTCTCTCTCTCTCTTATATATATATATATAACGAAGGAAATGTGGTAAGGAACCAGATGGACCATAACGCACCAAAGTACTCAATACTTAGGGTAGTAGAGTGGGTAATAGGAACGAGTAGGACCCCCGACGGCTGAGCTCAAGCCGTTTCGACGGCTAATTCTGGACTGAATTACGTCTAGAATTAGCCGTCGAAACGTCTTGAGCTCAGCCGTCGGGTTCCTACTCGTTCCTATATATATATATATATATATATATATATATATATATGTGCAGTGGTGGACTGGTTAGGTTTCCAGGTTGCCCAAGAGAAAGAGAGAGGGGGGGAGAAACGAGGTGCAACAGACACGAAACATGGATTACAGGTTAAAATATAGTCTAGATAGATGAGAAACAAAACGAGGATGTAGTTTATGGAACACCCAAATGTTTTAGAAGTCGACCTTAAGTAGGAGCAATAAGATAAAGAAAGACATGAACGACACCACAACACTTTGTTTTGAAAATTTTGAAAGTAGGTTTATAAGTATGAATTTTCATAAGATTTTCGTAGTCGTCTCCGTGGCCCAGTGGTAGGTACTGGAGACGGTGGAGATCCTGGTCTTGGGTTCAATCCTGGTCAAGAGGTACATGTAATCTTTTTTTCAGTTTTTATTTTACAACCAATAGAAAAAAACTGAAAAGACTTACGAGGAACCCTTCCCCCGACCAGGATTGAACTTCAGACCAGGGTCACCACCGATGTGTTATGTCCTTGAGCAAGACACTTTATTTCACGTTGCTCCTTCTACCTGGAGTTGTGACCGTTAGACAGTACTAGCAATTGGAAAGACCCGGTCCGATTTGGCGAAAGTCAATCGACTGTCGATGTATAATTATATGTATGTACTATATATATATAGAGAGAGAGAGAGAGAGAGAGAGGGGGGATATATATATATATAGAGAGAGAGAGGGAGGGATATATATATATAGAGAGAGAGAGAGGGAGGGATATATATATATAGAGAGAGTGGTGTATTTAATAACAATAAACGCTAAGGTAGGTAGTTAATTAAAAGGTGTGAAATAATTTAAGATGAGAGAGAAAGGAAGAAGAGGGTGGAAAGAGAGAAAAAGAAGGATGGGCTTGTAGACACACACACACACACAGACACACACACAGACACACAGACACACACATACACACACACACATATACACACACAGACACACAGACACACACACAGACACACAGACACACACATACACACACACACATATACACACACAGACACACAGACACACACATACACACACACAGACACACAGACACACACACAGAGACACACACAGACACACACAGACACACACACACATATACACACACAGACACACAGACACACACATACACACACACAGACACACAGACACACAGACACACACACAGAGACACACACAGACACACACACACACACATACACACAGACACACACATACACAGACACACAGACACACACACAGACACACAGACACACACACACACACACATACACATACACACAGACACACACATACACAGACACACACAGATACACACACACACATACACAGACACACAGATGGAGGTGTCCGGAAGAGGAGAAGAGAGAGAGTGAAACAGGTGCCAATTAAAGAAAATTACTGGTTTGTTTGTTGACTACATATTTAGGGGTTAGATTTAGGGGTCAGACGGCCGATAAAGGATTAGCTGTTGAATAGGGCACATGATGATAGCCTACTAAGTGTGGCGGTAGTAGTAGTAGTAGTAGTAGTAGTAGTAGCAGATGTGGTGACGGTAGTAGTAGTGGTAGTGGTAGTAGTAGCAGATGTGGTGGCGGTAGTGGTAGTGGTGGTAGTAGTAGTAGTAGTTGTAGTAGTAGTAGTAGAAGTGGTGGTAGTAGTAGTAGTAGTAGTAGTAGAAGTGGTGGTAGTAGTAGTGGTGGTAGTAGTAGTAGTAGTAGTGGTAGTAGTAGTAGTAGTAGAGGTGATGGTAATTGTAGTGATAATGATGTTGATGGTGGTGATTGTTGTGATATTGATGGTGGTGGTGGTGGTGGCAATGGTGGTGATCGTGGTGATGTTGATGGTAGTGGCGGTGGTGAAGAGGGAGGGGGGGGGGGGGGGGGGGTAGTGATTGTGATGGAGGTGGTGGTGATAATGACGTTGATGGTGGTGACGGTGGTGATAAGGAGTTATAGTTATAGTGATGATGGTGATGATGATAATGATGATGATGTTGATGATGGTGATGATGATGGTGATGGCGGCTGCAGTCGAGATAATGGCAGCTGCGTACTTTAAGTGGAACGACGGAAGGGGGGGGGGTGTATTGACAGGTGATCAGGTAAGTATTCGATGAAATCCAGAGACATTCAGTAGTTTAAGATACAGCTGCCCCCCCCCCCCCCTGTATAGTAGAGCTGGGGTGGGGAAATCGTAATGGAATTGAGCTGAGTAAAGTAGAAGACGAATGGATGATTTAAAGGGTATTTTAAGAACTGCTCAAATCTTTGAGGCAAGTGCCATGTCACATTTCCTAGACATTCTGTGAATTATCTTGCTAAAGTATTTATGGTCAAAATGAAATTTGAGTTTTAACCCGTTACCATTTACATTACTCTATATTTACTATTGTATTTTCACAGTAAAGGTTTTACCTCACATAATATCTCACATAACATTTACATTACTCTATATATACTATTGTATTTTCATAGTAAAGGCTTTACCTCACATAATATCTCACATAACATTTACATTACTCTATATTTACTATTGTATTTTCACAGTAAAGGCTTTACCTCACATAATATCTCACATAACATTTACATTACTCTATATATACTATTGTATTTTCATAGTAAAGGCTTTACCTCACATAATATCTCACATAACATTTACATTACTCTATATATACTATTGTATTTTCACAGTAAAGGCTTTACCTCACATAATATCTCACATAACATTTACATTACTCTATATATACTATTGTATTTTTACATAATATCTCACATAATATCTCACATAACATTTACATTACTCTATATATACTATTGTATTTTCACAGTAAAGGCTTTACCTCACATAATATCTCACATAACATTTACATTACTCTATATATACTATTGTATTTTCACATAATATCTCACATAATATCTCACATAACATTTACATTACTCTATATATACTATTGTATTTTCACAGTAAAGGCTTTACCTCACATAATATCTCACATAACATTTACATTACTCTATATATACTATTGTATTTTCACAGTAAAGGCTTTACCTCACATAATATCTCACATAACATTTACATTACTCTATATATACTATTGTATTTTTACATAATATCTCACATAATATCTCACATAACATTTACATTACTTTATATATACTATTGTATTTTCACAGTAAAGGCTTTACCTCACATAATATCTCGCATAACATTTACATTACTCTATATATACTATTGTATTTTCACAAAGTCAACTGACATACTAATACACCTAGTAGAATCTAGATAACATATACAACAACAACTAGTGAAGTAATATTGACTATGTTGAAACCCCGAGAGACTTCAAATGATAAAGACACGTCGCATGTTAGAACGGCGCCCAAAAGACTCCATTAGGAGTTTCGGATCCAAACATACAATGAATCATTTGTTTAATTTTGTAGGGGTTTTTTTCTTCTTAATATCGTGACCCATTATATTTATTTTGTGGTCTGGACCTGCAGTTTAAATGATAAATACGTCACACATTCAATCACACCTTAGACTGCATAAAACACCAACAAACTCACGGACAGATACGTTTAAAGCTTAAGAAAATATATTTATTGAACCCACCCAACCCAACCGGAAACAGTGCCATTATCTTCTAATAAAAGAGACCCAGCTCCAACAATGATTGTGTTGCAGACGACAACAAGACACTAACATAAAAGTTAACCGACATATTAAAACACCAAGTACAATATAGATAACAATATACTGCCACAACTAATGTGAGGTTTGACAGAAAGAGGTGAGAGAATCATGGCCGGATACGGCCTGTTTAAATACTAAAGGGTTAAAAATGCCATAGACACGTCATATGTCAATATATTTGACTATTGTGTCCAGTACATCAATTGATCACGTACACGCGATAAATCTGGAACTCATTCGGGTTAATAGACACACACACACGCGCGCACGCACACACGCACACGCACACGCATACACGCACGCGCGTGGTAATGATTATAATGATAATGATGATGATGATGATGATGATGATGATGATGAAGAGAAGGAGGATGATAATGATAGATGATTTATTATAATTATCCCCATCAATATGATGATAATTATAATAATTATTTATAATAACAGCACCCGTTTGCCTGTCATGAAACAATGTCGCCATTTTTCAAGAAATCATCACAAAATTTGCTACAAATATCGCAATATGTCGCAGAATATTTCAAAAACAGAATTGTTTTTTTTTTAAATCCAATTTTCCAAATCGGGAAACGGTGTTTTTTTTTTTTTTTTTTTTAAATTTTCATTTTTTTTTTAAAAGAGAAGTAGAAAGACTGAACGTTCTAATGTAGTGGAAGTAGGAGAAGGCGTAGTAGAGGGCGTAGGAGAGGGCGTAACAATTTGTAACGGGGATGATTTTAACAATCCAGTATTTTCTTCACATTTATATTATTTCACCTGTTTCAAAATCATTGAATAGATTTATGAAATCGAAACTCTATATTTTCTTCATTCGAATATTATTATCTTCAATCATATTATCTTTATTCACAATATCTCAAACTATTGTTGTTCAAAATCATTGTCATACATTTATATAAAAGACTCAAGTGATGTTCATGATGTACTGAATAGAGAAATGTAATATCCAGATATCTGTGTAAATAATAATAATAATAATAATAATAATAATAATAATAATAATAATAATAATAATTTACCACATTCTGAGAAGTTGTATGAGCATAAGCCAGAGGCGGTGATAGAAAACGATCAGGTGAAGGTGCTGTGGGATTTTAGGATACAGACGGACAAGAAACTGGAACACAACAGGCCTGACCTGGTGGTTTTGGACAAGGGAAAAAGATCGTGCCTGATTGTGGATGTGGCCTGCCCATTCGACACGAGAGTGCAAGAGAAGGAGAGGAGAAAATTAAGCGATACCAGGATTTAAAGTGGGAGGTAAAAAGGATTTGGAACTGCCATGAAGTCAAAGTGGTCCCGATTGTCATAGGTGCACTAGGGACTATCTCAAAAAGTTTCCAGGGAGGGTTAAAGAAAATTGGCCCCTTCACGCTTTTTGGAACGCTTCAAAAGGCATGCTTGCTGGGAACAGCAAGAACCCTCCGATACGTCCTGAATATCTGAGGCTGCAGGTAGTGGCTTGATATTCATCTCAACAAACTTTCCAGTTAACTAACATCAATGACTGAGACTCAAAGAGTAATAACAATAATAATAATAATAATAATGATTTATTTATTGGCCACAAGGGCTGTCATCAAGAAAAACATTACAGACGGCACAGGACGGTACAGGACGGTACGATGTGGGTTTTGTGCGTGTAAATATTTTTATTATTTATATAAAAAAAGAAAAAAAGACATAGAAACATATATATATATATAAACAATAAAAATGAAAATTGAAACAATAAAAAATTCCCCAATAGGGGGGAAACCTCCGAGGGTTATATAATAATAAATTCGAAAATTCTTAACCATGCACAGAATGCATCACCCTAAGGCAGATACAGATAGAATATATCTCCCTAGGAAAGAAGGAGGACGTGGGTTAATCCAGTTAGATATAGCGTTGAAAACTGCAACAATTGGATTATCTACATATCTAAGGGAATCACATGATTGGATGATCAAACTCGTTTTGAAACACGAAAGCATCAAAAGGTCATACTCCATTACAAAAGATGCACAAAGATACAGTAATGGACTACAAATTTCAGAAGTTCCATTTACTGCTGAAATGGAAAACACAGAAAAAGCAAAGCAGGTAAAAGTAACTGCAAAGAAAGAACTGCTACAGAAACTGGCTAAGAAATGGCAAGAAAAGCCTCTGTATGGAAAATAGCCAGAAAGAGCTAACAATACTGATGTTGACAAAACTTTAACCCATCAGTGGTTGGCATCCTCTGAACTGAAATCAGAGACTGAAGGACTGATTATATCAGCACAAGATTAGAGTCTGCCAACAAAAAATTACCAAGCCAACATAATAAAAAATGGATGCAACCCATTATGCCGTGTATGTAGAAAACAACCAGAGACCATTGATCATATAATTTCAATGTGCAGTCCTATAGCTCCAACCGAATACCTAAACAGGCATGACAGAGCTGCACAATACATACATTGGATAATGTGTAAGCATATTGACCTGTCCCATCAAAAGAATTGGTGGGACCATCAACCACCTACCATACCTGAAAAAGATCACATCTCAATCTTGTGGAACTTTAGCATCCAAACAGACCGAAAAATAGATGCAAATAGACCTGATATAATACTGAAGGATTTTAAAAAGAGGGTATGCCTGCTAATTGATATGTCCGTTCCAATAGACAAGAATGTATCTATAAAACATTTGAAAAATTGAGCAAGTATAAGGACCTGGAGATAGAAATTTGAAAAATGTGGAAATTGAAAACTAAAACAATACCAGTGGTTGTAGGCGCTCTAGGCATGATACCTAAGGGGTCTAATGATTACTTATCACAAATCCCAGGAGAAATACAAAAGATAGTACTAATGGGAACTGCCCATATACTAAGGAAGATTCTGTCAATATAAGTACATCACAAGTCTAAACACCTAAAGATGCATGTGTGTGTATGTATGTTCTTTCTTGAACATGGCGGACTTGTTGTCTCTTGAGGTCACTGGTTGTGACTTGATGATAACTCGTATGAACATAAAGCAAGATAAATGCAATTATAATAATAATAATAATAATATGCTTTCTTTATTAACCTCAAGGGTTGACACAAAGTATGACATTTAGGACAACACAGGACAATACAGGACAATACAGGACGGTACAAATGGGTATTTTTGCATGTAAAAAACAAAAACAGAGTATGTGACAAAAAAAAGAAAACAATGAAAACTTCTCCAATAGGGGGGGGGGGGGGCTCTGAGGGTCGCTCGTGGAGAAAGCCCACAAGAAAATCTACGATTACCCTGACCACTAGAGCAAGTGGCCTCTTCCAGTTTTCCTCCTACGATGCTACATGCACACGCTCAGAGTAGGCTCATTCACACGGGCCATTTTTGCCTCTCTCACCCACCTTTCAACAAACTGACTGGAGGTCAGCATTTCCCTCTCCACCCTGATTTTCATTTTCAGGTGAAACCTGAAAAAGTTAATGAGGGCGTCACCGAAGAAGAAAGTACCCGTCTTCAACCCTTTCAGACGTGTTCACCATACGATCTCTTTTACCAAGGCCACCAGGCAGATAAAAACTGCCTGCCCTTCCCGACTAAAGGAAAGCAGCGGGGCAATACTCACGATGGATTCAGCTGATAGCCGGATCAGTTCTGCACGTGACAGCAGGTGTTCGACATAAACCCACAAGTTATAATGATAGTAATAATAGTAATGATAATATAATTAGAAAAATCGCTAGTTTGCGAATTGATTTTATTAAGTTATTAGATACACACTAGATTTACTGTCGATTTCAGTTTCAAGGATTGACAATAAGTTTTAATGAAATTTTCGATTGAAGGATATATACTATTGGTTTTATCATCGATTTGCTGGTAATATAGACTTAACAGTCATGATTCAAAAGTCAACAAGATTCCTGTCGATGTGAACGTAACATAGTCGAATGCTTAAGAAGATCACTTAGCAATCATTAAGTTCCCGGGGTTAAAAGCCAACTGTGTGGTATTTTTTGGCAAGTGTCGTTTATGAAAGTGTTGGGTTAAGGGTTAACCTATGTCTTGTAAATGAAATTAGGAAGATGTCAACTATTTGGAATCCCATCGGATGAGTTGTACTTAAAATATAAATGGTCATTCTTGACACACTGAATCTCTATGATATAATATATATATATATATATATATATATATATATATATATATATATATATATATAGAGAGAGAGAGAGAGAGAGAGAGAGAGAGAGAGAGAGAGAGAGAGAGAGAGAGAGAGAGAGAGAGAGAGAGAGAGTGTGTGTGTGTGTGTGTGTAGCTTCACGTCTGATATATATTATCTCAAAGATGATGAAGTGATTATTGGAAGTTGTTAAAATGAGATGGAAGAGAAGGTTAGACAGATAAATATAATATAAATATAAATATATATAAATATAATATAAATATAATATAAAGATATATAAATATATGTAAAGATATATAGATGTAATATAAAGATATATAAATATAATATAAAGATATATAAAAAATATATAAAGATATATCAAGATATATCAAGATATACAAATATAATATAAAGATATGTAAAAGTATATAAAGATATATCAAGATATATAAAGATATATAATATAACATAAAGATATATAGATATAATGTAAAGATATATAAATATAATATAAAGATATACCAAGATATATAAAGATGATATGCAAGATATGAGTGTGAAAATAGTATATTAATGTGGTTGGTTATCTTCGTACTTTCCGGTTTGATAAAGACTTAAGGGTGATCAACGGAATTCATAAACACATTGAAGGACAAATAAAGAAGTTTGTTTATTACAAAGACTAGATGGACGTCCATCGCTCAGAACGATGAGCGTTCCAGTTGTCAGATCAATGAAACGCTTATGAAATTTACTTGCAAATGGCTGAACATTTCCACAGACACGTGGACTCATAATGCTATAGTGCTATTCTCAGTGAGATCCCATTTCGATCATCGAAACAGGCTGCTTCTAAAAATGTTTTTAGCCTGTTGGGTTTCTCATTGCTTCGGTGTCGTGGATAGGGTTGCCTGCCACAGTTTTCAGTCAGTCATGCCGTCTAACGAATGTTATTACTCTGAGCTTTCTCGTGGAGTGCTTGGCTGTATAAATTCCTGACTATATCTCGTTGGCTTGGCTACAACCGAAGCTTCGATTTTACGAAACTTTCATTTATATATATATATATATAACAAAGAAAGTGTGATAAGAAACCAGATGGGCCATAACGCACCAGGGTTTGGATCTAGCTGTCGAAACGGCCGGAGCTCAGCCGTCGGGGTCCTGACTCTTTTCCACATGTATGTGTGTGTGTGTGGACGAGCATATGTCTACATACACACACGCCCACACATACAACATACAGCATGCAACAAAATTATTTCTTTTCTGTAAAAAGTTTTATTCTTCTCTAAAATACTTTCTATTGTATGTCACGTGGGTGGTTACAGTTGACTTGGCAACGATTGTTTCATAGAACTTTTAACAGGAAATAGTTTCAAAAACAAAGAACTTGGGATAGGAACGGAATGTCGTTAAATGTAACACTTATTTGTCTAAGTCTAAATAGAATAATTAGGGAAATTATTAGCGATTGTTTTAGCCTGGCTATTTAACTAATGTAATGTCTGAAAATAGTTTACACGACATCAACGTCTATTCTGTCACTTGGTCACATATTAAAGTCTATTCTGTCACTTGGTCACATATTAAAGTCTATTCTGTCACTTGGTCACAGATTAAAGTCTATTCTGTCACTTGGTCACATATTAAAGTCTATTCTGTCACTTGGTCACATATTAAAGTCTATTCTGTCACTTGGTCACAGATTAAAGTCTATTCTGTCACTTGGTCACATATTAAAGTCTATTCTGTCACTTGGTCACATATTAAAGTCTATTCTGTCACTTGGTCACATATTAAAGTCTATTCTGTCACTTGGTCACATATTAAAGTCTATTCTGTCACTTGGTCACATATTAAAGTCTATTCTGTCACTTGGTCACAGATTAAAGTCTATTCTGTCACTTGGTCACAGATTAAAGTCTATTCTGTCACTTGGTCACAGATTAAAGTCTATTCTGTCACTTGGTCACAGATTAAAGTCTATTCTGTCACTTGGTCACATATTAAAGTCTATTCTGTCACTTGGTCACATATTAAAGTCTATTCTGTCACTTGGTCACATATTAAAGTCTATTCTGTCACTTGGTCACAGATTAAAGTCTATTCTGTCACTTGGTCACATATTAAAGTCTATTCTGTCACTTGGTCACAGATTAAAGTCTATTCTGTCACTTGGTCACAGATTAAAGTCTATTCTGTCACTTGGTCACATATTAAAGTCTATTCTGTCAGTTGGTCACAGATTAAAGTCTATTCTGTCACTTGGTCACAGATTAAAGTCTATTCTGTCACTTGGTCACAGATTAAAGTCTATTCTGTCACTTGGTCACAGATTAAAGTCTATTCTGTCACTTGGTCACATATTAAAGTCTATTCTGTCACTTGGTCACATATTAAAGTCTATTCTGTCACTTGGTCACATATTAAAGTCTATTCTGTCACTTGGTCACAGATTAAAGTCTATTCTGTCACTTGGTCACATATTAAAGTCTATTCTGTCACTTGGTCACAGATTAAAGTCTATTCTGTCACTTGGTCACAGATTAAAGTCTATTCTGTCACTTGGTCACATATTAAAGTCTATTCTGTCACTTGGTCACAGATTAAAGTCTATTCTGTCACTTGGTCACATGCTATTAACAGCATCAATTGTTCAAACAGGTTTTTTTTTGTTAAACAAAAATGAAACAGTTTCCGCATTTATTAATTAATCTAAATTATGGCGGTGGATTGGCAGGATCGGACGTCATGCTTTACAGCATAGAGTTATAGCTCTTTACAGTCTGAGTTCAAATCCCGCCGAGGTTAACTTTACCTTTCATCCTTACCGGGTCGATAAAAGAAAGTACCAGTAATGTACTGGGATAATTGCTGGCCTTGTGCCAAAAGTAGAAACAATTATTTATTAATACAAACTCGATCCTCCAACATGTCTGCTAAGTAATTTAAGACATTACATACCGTTATTATTTAGTTCTTAGTTGAACCTGATGTGATTCTAAGTATTATATAAGTCGGTGTGTTGAAGTGGTGGTGGTGTGGTGGTGGTGGTGGTGTGTTGGTGGTGGTGTGGTGGTATGTCGGTGGTGTGTTGGTGTGGTGGTATGTCGGTACGTTGATGAGTCGGTGTGGTGTTGTGGTGGTGTGGTGGTGTGGTGGTGTGGTGGTATATCAGTGAGTCGGTGTGTTGATATGGTGGTGTGGTGGTGTGGTGGTGTGGTGGTGTGGTGGTGAGTCGGAGTGGTGGTTTGTTGGTGTGTTGGTGTGTTGGTGTATTGGTATATCAGTGAGTCGGTGAGCCGGTGTGTTGATATGGTGGTGTGGTGGTGTGGTGGTGTGGTGGTGTGGTGGTGTGTTGGTGTGGTGTGGTGGTGTGGTGGTGTGTTGGTGTATTGGTATATCAGTGAGTCGGTAAGCCGGTGTGTTGATATGGTGGTGTGGTGTGCTGGTGTGGTGGTGTGTTGGTGGTGTGGTGTGCTGGTGTGTTGGTGTGGTAGTGTGGTGTGTTGGTGTGCAGGTGTGGTGGTGTGGTGTGTTGATATGCTGGTGTGGTGGTGTGGTGGTGTGCTGGTGTGGTGGTGTGCTGGTGTGGTGTGTTGATATGGTGGTGTGTTGGTGTGGTGGTGTGGTGGTGTGTTGGTGATGTGGTGTGGTGGTGTGGTGGTGTGGTGGTGTGCTGGTGTGCTGGTGTGGTGTGTTGATATGGTGGTGGTGTGGTGTGTTGATATGGTGGTGTGGTGGTGTGGTGGTGTGGTGGTGTGGTGGTGTGTTGGTGGTGTGGTGGTGGTGTGGTGGTGTGCTGGTGTGGTGGTGTGGTGTGTTGATATGGTGGTGGTGTGGTGTGTTGATATGGTGGTGTGGTGGTGTGGTGTGGTGGTGTATGTGACTTTGAGAAATATAATATTAACGACACATGTGGAGCTAATATTAGTGCCATGATGTGAGGTTTAACGTTCATTGATATATCATTTAATCGTTTAACGCCTTTACATCTCTTAAATTATACTCCCAGAGGATCGACGATAAAGACATGTATTTTATATATATATATATATATATATATATATATATATATATATATATATATATATATATATATATACAGGGTGTCCCACCAAAATGTATACACGCTTTGATTAGAATGCTATTGAGCTGTGTATACACAGGAACTCCTGTATATGCATACAGCTGTTAGAAAAATGAAAATAAAAACCCCAACAAAATTCTACACTGGAATATAGTGTCGGCCTCGTTAGTGACTTTATTATAAAGTATAGTGATACAAATGCACGGATATACCTTGTAATGTAATAGAAATGTCAATGGCTTCTAATCCTCACAGGAGGTTTTGAAGAGAAAGTTGTTTTGTACTGGGTTGACGGCATTAAACGAATGAGATTAAAGAAGTCCATCAATCTCTCTCACCTCATCTCACCTCAAGAATAGAACCGCAGTCTCTCGCGCAGGTAACATACCCAGATTTATCTGTTAAACATTCCTTTTAACAGTTAGTGTCCACCGTACGTCCAGTCCTTCCCCCCCCCCCCTCATTTGAAAAGCCATTCTCTGCCCATGTTTTGTTTTTTATTCTACAGTTGTCGATTCGCGAAAGAAAATATAAAAAAATCAAAGAATATCAAAACAATGGGTCACAGCCATCGCCACCAGATTTACCATTGTGCTTAGATGTGGCTTAAGCACGGGGCCTCGTTGTCCCGGGGGGGGGGGGGGGGGGGGGGGGGGGGGGCTCAATCTTCGTGCTCAAATGAATTTTTTACAAATAAGGGGCCTCATAACTTAACTAACACAGGGCTTAACAACTCAACTAGTACAGAACTTCATAACTTAACTAACACATGTCCTCATAACTTAACTAGCACAGGGCCTCATAACTTAACTAGTACATGGTCTCATAACTTAACTACCACAGGGTCTCATAACTTAACTAGCACATGGTCTCATAACTTAACTACCACAGGGTCTCATAACTTAACTAGTACAGGGTCTCATAACTTAACTAGCACAGGGCCTCATAACTTAACTAGTACATGGTCTCATAACTTAACTAGCACATGGTCTCATAACTTAACTAGCACATGGTCTCATAACTTAACTAGTACATGGTCTCATAACTTAACTACCACAGGGTCTCATAACTTAACTAGTACATGGTCTCATAACTTAACTACCACAGGGTCTCATAACTTAACTAGTACATGGTCTCATAACTTAACTACCACAGGGTCTCATAACTTAACTAGTACATGGTCTCATAACTTAACTAGCACAGGGCCTCATAACTTAACTAGTACATGGTCTCATAACTTAACTAGCACAGGGTCTCATAACTTAGCTAACACATGTCCTCATAACTTTAAACTAGCACAGGGCCTCATAACTTAACTACCACAGAGTCTCATAACTTAACTAGTACAGAGCCTCATAACCAATACAGGACTTCATAACTTAACTAGTACATGGCCTCATAACTTAACTAACACATGTCCTCATAACTTAACTAGTACAGGGTCTCATAACTTAACTAACAGAAGGCTTCATAACTTAATTAACACGGGACCTCATTTGTCCTAAATCCGACACAGGGTCACAGGACCTGCCTCCTCAAACATTTGTAGTTTTTCAAACCCCAAAATATCTTTTAGCAAAGTATCCATGTTTTTGTCTAGCTGGTATAGTGGATGTTAGTATCAAGATACTATTTGACATCATACTAAGGTGTATCATACATTTATAACTAATTGTAAACAATCTTTGATGGGTATAAGAGATCTTATCGTTTTATTCTCACAAGTGGCGGTCACAGCGTAACGTATTTGACTTAAACGATTCCTTTGTTCATGTAATGCTTTGTGAGTGTGTGTTTATATATATGTATATATATATATATATATATATATATATATATATATATATGTGTGTGTGTGTGTATGTGTATATATATATATATATATATATATATATATATATATATATATATATATATATATATATATATGCGAGTGTTTATATAAATATGTCTATGCGTGTGTGTGTATATATATGTATATATATATATATATATATATATATATATATATATATATATGTGTGTGTGTGTGTGTGTTTATAATATACACAGCTGCCTATTTATGCATGTGTCTATTAGTATGTATGTGTATATATATATGTATGTATGTATGTATGTATGTGTATATATATGTATGTATGTACGTACGTATGTATGTGTATATAAATATATAAAGCTATGTAGTAGACATGTTATGTACTCGTCTGAATGTTTAGTAGCATTAGAGTAACATCAACAGATGAAGTTATTACGAATGTCAACCAACGAAGTATACAAGAATGTAGAGTTACTGAGTAAAGAACATATGTTTGACGATGTTAGAGCACCAGGGTGCCATAACTAAATGTGTCACTGTTTTTACTCTACGCCATCATATATAGCCATTTCTATATATTGGCGGTGGATTGGCAGTATCGGTACAGGGTCGGACGCCAGGCTTTGACGTATAGAGTTACGGCCCTTGCCATTCTGAGTTCAAATCCCGCCTAGGTTAACTTTGCCGTTCATCCTTACGGGGTCGATAAAATAAAGTACCAGTAATGCACTGGTACTTTATAATATAAAATAAAGTACCAGTAATGCACTGGTACTTTATAATAAAATAAAGTACCAGTAATGCACTGGTACTTTATAATATAACATAAAGTACCAGTAATGCACTGGTACTTTATAATATAAAATAAAGTACCAGTAATGCACTGTTTATGGCTCTATCATTTGGACGCTAACGTCGAAACTGGAGAAGAAGCTAGACGGGGCATACACACGTATGCTCCGTGCTGCTTTAAACGTGTCTTGGAGGGAACACCCAACAAATAAGGATCTCTATGGCAATATACCACCTATCAGCAGGTCAATACCTGGACAGAGACTCAGATTTGCTGGCCACTGTTGGCGCAGCAAGAAAGAAATAGCAGGTGATGTGTTGTTATGGAGTCCATCTCATGGAGCAAGAAACGCTGGTCGTCCCAAGAAGACACACGTCAAGCAACTTGAGGACGATACTGGATGCACTGCGGAGGAACTGGCAAACGCTATGAGAGACAGAGATGGATGGAGGAAACGTGTCGTAGAAAGCCGAGCAAGCTCGACCTGATTATGATGATGTAATGCACTGGGGTAATTGCTGGCCTTGTACCAAAAGTAGAAACAATTATATGTATTGTGTGTTAAGCAACCGAAGTATATGATAACCTTATGTCTCTGTACTGAGGAAAGGTAACCATTCTACGTGAATGTAAGCAGGGGACCTGGTTTGCCTTAAAAATGTGAGGGGTACAAACCAACATTTGTTGGTTCTTAAAGGAGCATATTAGTATTGCTTACGGTCCCTTTCCCAGACCCTATCACATAAGTAAAATTTTACGCTAATTAAATTTTATATATTCAAATGAAGTTCAGATATAAAAAAAAAATAAGCTTAAAAAGAATTTATTATATCAAATAAACAAAAAACAAAAGATGGTTTGTCCCCCCCCCCCTTCCCCGTGCCTGAAAAAGTGGGAGGAGGCACTTGTTCCCTGGTACCCCACTGAAACAAAGCTCTTACATGTAAGCATGTCAGCATGTCAAAGTTACGTAGTTCTTCCGAAACCTGAAAATAAATTAATAAATAAATGATGAACATTCTGAATCGATTTTCGGCTTCCGTCATATCGGAGCTGTGATCTCTCAATTGGGAGAAGTAGCGGTTCTATGTGGAGTGACTCCCTGATCCTCAGAGTAACGTAACTCTGTCGAGTAACGGTTACTCCAAAGACTCTTCGGAGGAACCTCATTTCGGTCACCTGTATTCTAACCTCCTCTCTACCCCGTAACTCCCGATAGAGTCGTAGGGACGCCGTATTGACATCCCTCCCCAGAACCTGACCTGGTGGAGCCCATCCTTCTCCGGGCCCTGACCTGGTGGAGCCCATCCTTCTCCAGGCCTGAGTACAGCAGATCTCTTCCTGAGAGAAGAGAATCGACCCCCAGTACTTGACTGGTACTTTTTTATCGACCTCAAAGGATGAAAGACAAAGATGACCTCAGCAGGATTTGAACTCAGCGAGTAGAGAGCCGAAACGAATGCCTATAAAATATTCTGTCAGACGTTCTCACGACTTTGCCAAGTCACCGCCTGTGTATTCTAACCATATGTCCTTAATATCGGAGCTGTTAACCACCCAGCCATACCTGGGCTACCACGGGCTACCATACATCCACATACGGACTGCCATACCTCTACCCACGGGCTGCCATACTTCCGCCCACGGGCTGCCATATTTCCGCGCCCACAAGCTGCCATACCTCCGCCCACGGGCTGCCATACTTCCGCCCACGGGCTGCCATACCTCCGCCCACGGGGCTGCCATACCTCTACCCACGGGCAGCCATACTTCCGCCCACGGGCTGCCATATTTCCGCGTCCACGGGCTGCCATACCTTCGCCCACGGGCTGCCATACTTCCACCACGGGCTGCCATACCTCCGCACACGGGCTGCCATACCTCTACCCACGGGCAGCCATACTTCCGCCACGGGCTGCCATACTTCCGCCCACGGGCAGCCATACTTCCGCCCACGGGCTGTCATGTACACTACATAGTTAACGTCTTAAGAAAGTCTGCCACAATCAACAGTTTCAAGAAGGTATTTTACAGCAACATTTGAGGATTGTTTGTCTACAACGAATTCCTGCAGATAAGATCTTGTGATTAACACTAATGCTATTTTCATGGTTCTAATCTCTTAGGATCTGTCTTATACTAATAATTGTTTCTACTTTTGGCACAAGGCCAGCAATTTCCCAGTGTATTACTGGTACTTTATTTTATCGACCCCGTAAGGATGAAAGGCAAAGTTAACCTCGGCGGGGATTTGAACTCAGAATGGCAAGGGCCGTATATCTATGCGTCAAAGCATGGCGTCCGACCCTCTACCGATACTGCCAATTCACCAATAATATGTGTTTGAATGTTTGATTTACAGCAGTCTGCTAAATAAAAATGTCTTGTATTGGCATATGGCCCAGGTTTATTAGA
>OZ024752.1:45950690-45953190 GCA_964016885.1 Eledone cirrhosa | reverse complement strand
ACACATACACACATATACACATACATACATACATACACATGCACATACATATATACACATAGACACATATATACATACACACACATGCGCATAGATATATACACATAGACACATATATACATACACACACATGCGCATAGATATATACACATATACACATATATACATACATACACATGCGCATAGATATATACACATAGACACATATATACTTACATACACATGCGCATACATATATTCACATAGACACATATATACATACATACACATGCGCATAGATATATACACATAGACACATATATACATACATACACATGCACATACATATATACACATAGACACATATATACATACATACACATGCGCATACATATATACACATAGACACATATATACATACATACACATGCGCATACATATATACACATAGACACATATATACATACATACACATGCGCATACATATATACACATAGACACATATATACATACATACACATGCGCATACATATATACACATAGACACATATATACATACATACACATGCGCATAGATATATACACATAGACACATATATACATACATACACATGCACATACATATATACACATATATACATATATACATACATACACATGCACATACATATATACACATAGACACATACATATATACACATACACACATACATACATACACATGCGCATACATATATACACATAGACACATATATACATATACACATGCACATACGTATATACACATAGACACATATATACATACACACACATGCGCATACATATATACACATAGACACATATATACATACATACACATGCGCACACATATATACACAGAGACACATATATACATACATACACATGCACATACATATATACACATATACACATATATACATACATACACATGCACATACATATATACACATAGACACATACATATACAGACATGCACATACACGCATATACACACATATACACACACATACACAAACATACACACACATACACGCTTACACACACATACACACATACATACACACACATACATACACATACATACACATACACACATATATATACATACACACACATACACACATACATACACACGCATACATACACATACACACACATATATATATGAGCTAATTACATAATACACTCATGTATGCTGACAAAAAAACAAACAAACATAAACATACACGACGTACATATCTGCCTACATAAACGTACACACACATACTTTACATGTGTACCCATATATACATACACACATGATGTATATACACACAAGCCTTAGATGGTGGATGGGTGCTACACGAGAATGCTGAGGATGGCTCTGAACATTAATCAGTATACACTGAGGATGAAGAACTCAGAGCTGTACGGGAGCTCGAAAGTGACACAGAGGAGACTGAGGTTAGCTAGACATGCTCCTGTGGGAGCCCCTGCATGGACACACTGGAAGAGGAAGACCAAGGTTAACGTATGTTGATGCCCTAAGGACAGACACTGGTCTGTTGGAGACGCAGGACATGGCAGCGATAATGAGGGACAGAGACGGCTGGAGAGAACTCGTCCATGGATCTCGGGAATTTTACCCGCCCTATATATATATATATATATATATATATATATATATATATATATATATATATAAAAGGGTATGGATATTTCAACAGGCACTAGGTACCTATAGAAATATGCAAGGTGTTTATAATAGTTGTGGTTCGATGGTACTAATTTGAGATACCAGAACAATATAAAAATGAGCGGAGCAATCAATTATCAAACAATTCCTTAAATAAATTAAAAAACGATTTAAATAATCACCTGTTCTATTGCTGTTACCGACGGTTTCACCAATCCAAAGATTGGAAATCCAGAGAATACATATATATATATATATATATATATAGTGTAGGTAGTACGGTGAAATACTGGTGTTGGAATATATCTATATATCTATAACGAAGGAATTGTGGCAAGGAACCAGTTGGACCATAACGCACCAGAGTACTCAATACTTAGGGTAGTAGAGTGGGTAATAGGAAAAAGTATGACCCCTACGGCAGAGCTGAAGCCGTTTCGACAGCTATTTCTGAGTCGAGAAATAGCTGTCGAAACGGCTTCAGCACTGCCGTCGGGGTCATACTTTTTCTTATATATATATATATATATATATATATATATATATATATATATATATATATATATGTGTCATTCAGAATCTATGGAGTTTTAATGTGTGTAATAAAGTTACAAGTGGCGGTTTCAAATCGAAGAAGACTTTGATTATCAGTAAAAGCCGCTAATGGCCAGCATCATTAATAGAGGAGACAGATCCAGCTCACGCCCCTGTTGTGACAACTGAAACATGAGATGACAAACCATTGAACAAACGCTGTCTTTTTATATTTCCTTTTACTAGGAATTGAACCGACTCTGATAAATCACGTTAACGACCTCATCATAA
>OZ024752.1:45935690-45938190 GCA_964016885.1 Eledone cirrhosa | reverse complement strand
TATCGGCTAGGAAAACTTTGATAGAATTTGATGACAAATTATGGACCAGAGCAGATAGAGATAGCAATTTTGACATAACTATGGGATCTTCCGACTCAGCTCAAGTAACTGACCTTGTGGGCTTATTTTTAATCAATTCGCTACATAGGAAAATACCTGGTACTACCGGAGGTTTATATAGGGATGACATGCTTTTACTCATTAATAATAATAACCCTGAACTAAATAGAAAATGTAAACAAATTACAAAATTTTTTAATTACTTTAACCTTAAAATAGAAATTGAGAACAACCATAGAATAGTCAATTTCCTAGATATAACATTAAATCTCAACACATGTCTCCACTATCCTTTTCACAAGTTGAATGAAAACTTAAACTATGTCAACTCTAACCACCCCAGATCTGTCAAAAACACTATAGTAAACTCAGTCCAAAAGCGTATCTCTAGGATCTCGTCGAATAGAAAGATTTTTGACGAAAAGGCCCAATACTATAATGATGCACTAGCTAGGGCAGGGTATGCTGATAAGATTGTGTACATAGATAATGATAAACAAACTAAACAAAGTAACAACTTTTTTAATTATGGCAACAACATTAACAACTATAATAGAAAGCATTACAATAATTCCAAAGGACAAAAAAGAAATAGAACTAGGAACATAATTTGGTTTGCCCCCCCTTTCTCACTAAACATTAAAACCCACATCGCTAAATTATTTTTCAAAGCTCTTGATAATCGCTTCCCTAGAACACATAGGTACCACTCAATCTTCAATAGGCATACAATTAAATTAACCTATTCATCCACCAAAAATTTAGCACAAAATATTAATAGAATAAATAATAGGAACTTAAAAACTACTGATAATAGCATAAATAATATACAAGTTAACAAATGCAACTGTAGAGATAGATCTAAATGTCCGTTAAATAACAACTGCTTAGTTAAAAATATAGTATACAATTGTAATGTTAATACTGACTCTAATTCTTTTAACTACGTCGGTTCCACATCGACGGAATTTAAACTTCGCTATAATAACCACAAGAATTCTTTCACAGATCCAAATAAAAAATCTTCAACGGCACTATCAGGTGTACTCTGGCAACTTAAGCTAGATAACGTTAGATATTCGACGGCTTGGAATATAGTCTCAAGAGGGATTCCTTTTAATTCATCCTCTGAGACATGTGACCTCTGCGCAGAGGAGATATTCTTTATACTAAAATCTAAAAATTCCCTTAACCTACGGACAAATTTATTCAGTTGTTGCAAACATAGATTAAACTCAACGTTTAAATATAAATTTAAATTTAAAATGTAGTATATTTAGTTTGATTTATATTTATATGAGAACTAGCCGATAAATCTTTTGATTCCTAAATCTTTGATTCCCTCTTTTTACTGTTTATTTTATTGTATTTATTTTTATTTTTATTTTTTATTTTTATTTTTATCTAAACATTCCTCATGAAAAATTAAGCTACCCTAAAAGCCGATGCTCCAAATTTTATGAATTAACCTTACACTTGATAAACTTATATATTAAATATAGGAACATATGTAGACATTATTGGACATCATAACCTTTTTTTTTTTTTTTTTTTTTTTTTGCGATATTCCTTGCTAGATGTGATTTGATAGATAATTTTTGGCTTTGTCTTGTAGTGAACTTGGCAATATATTGTCAATTAACCTTGAAGGGTTGTTCTTTGTGGTTTATTTTTTATTTTTATTTTTATTTTTATTTTTATTTTTATTTTTATTTTTATTTTTATTTTTATTCTTTTAGTATTGTAGTATTCTATAATATTTTTATATTTTTATTTTTTATTTTTTATTTTATTTTATTTTTATTTTTAATATTTTTATATGTAAAGTTTTAATACGTAATAATTTTAAAACATAGTATTTTTAATATGCAATATTTTTATTATGTAATATTCTTTCTTAATATTCTTTTTTAGTTTTCTATTCTATATTTTTATATTTTTATATATTTTTACTTATTATCATTATTATTGTTATCTCTGCTTATAATATAATATATATTTTCGATTAGTATATTGAAATCTGCTCTCTATTTCTGCTTGATAGATAATCTTGTAGAGTAATCGCAAGAATAATAATACGCTCAAATGTTTATACCACATTGAGAATGTTTTCCGGTAACTTTGAATTTGCGGAGTGAATCAGTTGGATTCACATAGACATATGAATTTTTTAAAAAACTAAACATAAGATAATGAATTTTCACGCATTGTGAATACTTGTTTCATTCAGGAATACTGATATTTACAATATAGTGTAAGTTTTATAAATACTAATACATTAAAACATAGGGTTTTCTACGCCTCGAATATGTCTGGCTATTTTTAAATTTTTCTCTCTCTATATCTCTCTATATCTCTCTATATCTCCCTTACATTAATACTTGAGCTAAATAAATAAATAAATAAATAAATAAATAAATAAATGCATCATTGATACACT
>OZ024752.1:45923190-45930690 GCA_964016885.1 Eledone cirrhosa | reverse complement strand
ATAGAAAATATATCATATGGAATTTTGGGTGACATTTCGAATAATCAGAAACAATGTTGCCAAAAGATTTGAAATTCTTAACAATTGTTCAGCTACCAGAATGGGATTGTTGAGTTTAACGAGAATTTCGGTCTTTAAAAGGTTTAGACTGACATTCTCAGGTTTAGAGTTTTGCTATATTTCTTATTTATTTATTTTTCTTTCTTTCTTTCTTTCTTTCTTTCTTTCTTTCTTTCTTTCTTTCATTTTCTCTTCTTTGTTTTTCATTTCGTTTCTTTCTTTCTTTATTTTAACCTTTCTTCTCTTTTTTTATTTATTCCATTTTTCCTTTTCTGATGTTTAACTCCATTTTGTTTTTTATTGCAAATTATTTCTCACACTCACAACACTCTAGACACCATCATCATCAGCAGCAACAACAGTAACAGTAACAGCAATAGCAGTATCACCACATCACCACCACCACCACCACCAGCACCACCAGCACCACCAGCACCAATACCACCACCACTACCATCACCATCACCACAACCACCACCACCAACAACAACAACATCAGTAGAATCAGGCTAACACCCCCTCCTCCCTCTCCTCACAACCATCTCCTCTCTCTATTGACTCCAATAAGTCTCAATATCGAAACAATTTGTTTAACTTTGCAAACACTTCTTTTTTTTTGGCTGATGGAAATACAACAACAACAACAACAACAATAACAGCAAAAGCAACAAGAACAGCAACAACAACAATAACAACAGCATGAACAGCAACAATAACAGCAACAGCAGCAACAACAACAGCATCAAAACAACAGCAACAGCAACAACAACAGCAACAACAACAACAACACTGATCTCTTATCGGTTTCGTTTTAGCCGTTACTAAGCAACAACGTATCTCCCCCCTTCTCTCCATCTCAATCAATTTCCTGCTTTTACCCCTTTTTTCTTTGTTACCCCCTTTCACACATACACACCCGCATATACATACACACACATACACACCCACATATACATACACACTCATACACACCCGCATATACATACACACTCATACACACCCACAAATACATACACACTCATACACAGCCGCATATACATACACACTCATACACACCTACATATACATACACACTCATACACACCTACATATACATACACACTCATACACACCCACAAATACATACACACTCATACACACCTCCATATACATACACACTCATACACACCTACATATACATACACAACGCTCTCCTTATTAACCCCTATGTTTTCGAGTGCACGTGCCCGTCTTCTATCTTTTTATCTAATTTCTATTGTTTTGCTCCAACTCTTACTATCTCTCCCTCTCTTCCTCTCTCCCTCTGCCTCACTCTCTCTGTCTCTACCCCTATCTATCTATCTATCTATCTATCTTGATAGAGTAAGACACGCTTCGCATCGGCTCCGCTATTCCATCGGGATTTACCCTTACTATTGTAAGTACCGGATAAAATTTTTAGTGCAACACATTTGGAACACTAACCCCTGTTATTTAGGGAAACATTTTTGCATTTACCCCCTTTTTAGGGGGTAAAATAAATATCTATTTTTGCCGAAAAATTTCTTTCTTGGCAGCATGGCGGAAAAGATGGCAGACATGTCTGCCATTAGCTCTGCCACGCCCCCCAAGTCTGAAGAACAAAAAATAATTACAACAAAATTAGACATTGAAACAAACAAACAAAATGAAAAAACAAATGTTAAGGAAAATGAGCAAACAGAAAACAAACAAACAGAAAATAATACAAATAACGACAGGGCAACTTTCGCCCAGAAAACAAAGCAATCCATTACATACACACCAATTGACCTAACTGCCGCCAGAGAAAAACTGGCCGAAGCAAAGAAACATATTGTTTTGGGAGAGAACGGAATGTTTTCCATTAACTCCCCCCCCAGAATTCAAGAAAGCCAGAGAAGAAAACACAGTTATATACAGAACTATACTAAACCAGTCAAGAAAGCCAGCACAGCCCAGCCAAATGGAAATAGAGTTAGTCCTAAAAGACTATATGAAGAATATTCTCTTCATACGAAAGGACCGACTCTATGGCAGCATTTCGGTCCTAACAAGAGACAAAGAAACGGCGGTTCAGCTTTCCCTAAGCCCACTCTCGTCGACAACATATAGCTTCTATCCCTCCTACATGGGTAGAAGAACACAGAGGGTAAAAGTAAAAACAATGCTGCCCACAATGGACTTCTGGTGGGCTATTGCTGGCTTCATTGATATGGGCGAAGACACTATGCTGTCAATGGGGAAGGCAACTGGAGATGCGTTCCTGGGAATGGGCCTCGACATACTAGTCCAAATGAGGCCCGAAAGAATAGCACAAATCCCGGATCGCATCTGGCTGGATGACCTTACCCCAATAGACATAATTGTAGAGGGGAGAAGACCAGCATGCTATTTATGCATGGAAAGGGGACACGTTAAGGCTAACTGCCCGAAACGTATCCCCCAAAAAGGACTATTGCCCACACCCACCACAAACAGTACACCAGCACCACCCACCTCCAAAAATACACTAATACCACACACAGCAAACAAAATACAGACACCACCAACCACAAACACAACACAAACATCACCACCACCAGCACCAAACACAAGCACGACACAAAAATCACCACCACCAACCACAACACAAACATCACCACCACCATTACCAACCACAAGCACGACACAAACATTACCACCACCACCACCACAAAACCCATTCCAAACAAATAATAAAAAAAACAGTAACAAATCTACCCCTCCCGCAAAAAAAAAACAACCACACAACACGTCCCTCCCACCTAGCGCTGAAGAGTTTCCCCCAACTTCTGAAGAAGAAGGAGGAGAAGCCTTCAGACAAGTTAAAAGAAAAAAAAGAAAACACACACCCAGCACACCACAAATAACCCACACACAAACACCAACTCCAATCAAAAACACCCCACCCTCAACAAACAAAAATAAATCTGCGCCTCCCCTCTCCGAAACATTGACAGCATCACAAAAAAAGACGTTGCAATACACATATATAAATAAAGAAAACAAAAAACTGGTTAAATTAATAAACAATAACCCTATGGTGCAGACCGAAGGGCCAAACTTTATCTCAACAGAGAACTTCACCCATTTAAAAATGATAAAGGTCCCTCTGGACCTTTATCGTTCCTTAAAAGAACAATTTAGACGGGACGTGAGCCCCCCCTGTTTAAAACCGTTGAATCGCGTCCTCTTGAAAGATTTCCCCATAACCGCCCCTCTCCCTGACACAACTCCAAATACCCCAACCCCACCACACACGTGTACCCCCACACCACCACAAAACATCCCTCCACCCAACACACCTGATGCCATGGAAATTACGCAACCCGGAGAGGTAAGTGCTTTTCTTTCTTCACTTTCAACACCAAAATAGATCAATTGAGAGTTGGCTGTTTGAACGCGCGTGGCCTGAGCTCAGCTTGGAAGCAAGCAAAGCTTCTAAGTGACCTCAGGTCACAAAGTATAGATGTGATGGTTGTTTGCGAGAGTCGGATCAGCAGCGTGAAACAGCTGGCGCCCGCCTTCGATGACTTTGAGATGCACGCATCTCTCTGTCAACCCGGAGGCGGGGGGGGAGTTGCCGTACTGCTGGATAAACATCTAACTCTCGACGTACAGATTGTTCACTCGGACCCGGGGGGTCGATTACTGGTGCTGGACGTCGGAGGTGGTGAAGGCGGGGCTTTCAGACTGGTCGGTCTTTATGCTCCCTTCGGGGCGGAGAGAGCCGACTTCTTCCAACGTCTGGAGACTTTTCTAGGAACGTCGCGTTCCCTGCTTTTAGTGGGGGACTGGAATGGAATCCTAGATGCGCGTTGGGACTATGCAGGGGCATGTCCCGATAGAGGGGGGTGTAGCAGCCTCAAGGGGTTACTCGATCGATTCGACCTGGTCGATAGATTTCGACTAGATTGTCCAACTGCGCCAACCTGGACCTGGGCAAACCGCAGTGGACAATCTAGATCGTACCTAGATAGGTTTTTGGTTAGGAGTAAGGATAGGGACGTATTTAGTTGTCCAGAACTGATCATGGTTGGCTATTCAGATCACAAATTAGTGACCTGCGTGGTCAACCTTGATAGAACGCATAGACAGGGTCCCGGTTACTGGAAGATGAACTTGTCCTTACCGACAAAGAAAGATTACAGAAACCGGATTAGTAGCTTAGTTAAGATGCGGTTGACGGGAGCGATCGTCAACAGTAGGTGGTGGATATCTCTAAAGAGAGAGATTAGAGTAAGTTCGATAGGTTACAGTAAGGAACTAGCGGCGAATAGAAATAGGAGGGAAAGGGAGTTAACAGATAAACTAGAAGAGGCGATTAGGAGCGGAGACGTAGCCAGAGTGTTAGCGACGAGAACGGCATTGAGCCAGTTCTTTGACACGAAGCACGAAGGCTGCGTTGTCCGAAGTAAAATACGTGCTTTAGGAAACGAGGGGACCAAAGCTGTTAGCTGGGCCCGCGTGACAGAAGCCAAGAGTGGGATTAAATCCACCATTCGGTCTTTGCGAGACCAGGATGGACGGGTGATCCTTGAACCTGAGCGAATGTGCGAGACCTTTCAAAGGCACTTTGCTCGACTGTTCGGAGGTGGCGGGGGGCCGGACGGGGATGTGGACTTCGGTCCATACCTCGACGGTCTACCGCGTCTTTCGAGCGGCGAAGCGGAGTGCTGCGAAGGGCCAATCACAGCCACTGAAATCGGGGAAGCGCTCAGCCAATGCAGCAGACGCAAATCCCCGGGTCTCGATGGTCTACCATACGAACTTTATTTAGCTATGCCGGTCTTGTTCTCCGAACTCCTCGAGGCTGTCTATTGCAACTGGCAACAGAACGGGAGAATTCCCTGTTCTGTGACCAAGGGCGTGGTCACGCTAGTGAGGAAGGACGAGAGCAAGGGGGACGACTTAAGTAACTTTAGGCCCATAACTCTGCTGAATGCAGAGTTACAGATTTTGGCCAAGGTGTTGGCGAAGAGGTTGGCGCTTGTGGTGGGTGGTTTGGTGGGAGACGCGCAGACATGCGCTATCCCGTCCAGGTCCATTCACGACAACCTCCACCTCATGCGATACATCATAGAGAGGGTTGGCTACGAACCCGGCTTTGGTGGGGCCCTGATCAACTTGGATCAATCTAAGGCGTTCGATAGGGTCGACCATGGTTACCTGGATGCGGTGCTAGCGGCGGCGGGCTTCGGACCCGTTTTCAGGGGCTGGATTTCTGCCATGCACAGTGGCAACATCTACTCTAGGATTAAAGTAAACGGCTACCTCTCGGAGCCGTTTCAAATCACCCGATCCATCAGACAGGGGTGCCCCCTCTCCTCCCTTCTGTACGTATTGACTCTCGAGCCACTGCTGCGGAAGTTGGAGTTGCTGCGGGGCATACCCCTGGAACCGGGATTGCACAAAGCGGTCTCGGCCTATGCCGACGACGTAACAGTAATGGTGGCGGACGCCTCGGAAATCGGGGCGATCGCCACCCTACTGGAGGAATACGAAAGGCTGACGGGGGCTAAGCTGAACCAGGACAAGTCAGTCGGTTTGCAACTCGGAACGTGGAGGGGCAAACCGATGCCGTTAGACGGTGTCGTCGGGCGGTGGACGGAGGGCCCGGTGAAGCTGCTCGGGGTCTGGTTCGGACCGGACCTCCAGGTGGAGAAGAATTGGGGCGAGGTGACGAGCAGGGTGTTTGCGCTGACCCAGAAGTGGGCCAAGTGCAAACTATCACTGAAAGGTCGGGCGGAGGTGACGAACGCTTACATAGCGTCCGTCATCTACTACCGCCTGACCGTCGTGCCTTGCCCCAAGGAAAAGCTCACCATCATGGAACGCATGCTCTTCCAGTTCCTCTGGAAGAAGCGGCCTCCCATGGTGAGGAGATCCATCTGCTGCCAGCACCCTTCGAAAGGAGGGCTGGGTATGCCGTGGCTGTTGATGCGTAGGCACGCATTGAGGCTACGGCATCTACAGGTATTCCTCAACGGTCAGCCGGTGTGGGCCCCGTTTGTGAGGCGAGCCTTCCCACAGCTCGTCTCGCTCACCGAACTGCAATCCTGGGTGAAGCAAAGACCGAGAAAACTGGGCAACTGGCACACTGAGTGTGCCCAGGCGCTCACGGCTATCTGGCAAGCGGACCCGACTGTCAGTGGAGAATCCACCTCAACATTCTATAGAGGGTTGGTGGCTAGCAGGGGCGACGACACCCTTGGAGAGTCGCTAGGCATGGAGGAGGACGAACTGGCCAGCCTGTTCGGTAGAACTTTCGGCCCGGGACCCATGGACAACTTCCAGAGGTCCCTAGCCTGGCAGTGTTACCGGGGGGCTCTGCCCGTTCGAGAAAAGCTCTACAGACACGGGCGCCCGGGCAGGGATCCCGCGAAAAAGATCTGTCCCAGATGCGTGCGCGACGAGGAAACCGTTGCGCATGCACTGGTACACTGCCCGGGCGTTGCCGATCTGTGGGGCTACGTCGAACGACTGCTGTCGCGTGTGGCGCCGATTCGATTAACCGCCGAGTCTGTGGTGAACATCAAGCCGCCTCCTCCCTTCAGAAATGAAGCAGAGGCGGTCTTTCTGTGCGTAATAGCCATGATGAAAGAGGTTGTGTGGTGGACGCGCCTGAAAGGTCTGAGGTCGGGTGACTTTCTCTCCGGCCATCACCTGGTTTACTTCTTCCGATACCACTTCGGAAGAAGAATCAGGATGGAGAGAGAAGTGCTTGGTCCCAGACAGTTTTATGAAAGGTGGGTGAAAGAAGCGAGAATGGCCCGTGTAAATGGGCCTTCTCTCTACATTGTTCTGTAGGTGAAGAAGTGAAGAGGAAAGGGGGAGCGCCTCCTCTCTGGGCTTCCCCCGCGAAAAGAGTTGCACACTTTTCGGGGGTATGTGCAATCCCCAACACGCCCCCTCCCTTTTGAGGACTTTTTATTGTTATATTATTATTGTTATTCCTTTTTTCTTTACTCGATTTATGTAAACTCCCCCACTGTGTAAATGTCCCCTTCTTTTGTGCCCTCGGGGCAAATAAATAGAAATTTATCTATCTATCTATCTATCTATCTATCTATCTATCTATCTAACCATCTCTCTATCTGTCTGTCTGTCTATTTATTTTGTCTATCCGCCCATTTATACGTCTGCATTTAATGCTTCTCTTTACACACACACACACACACACACACACACACAGACACACACAGACGCACACACACACACACACACACACACACACACACACACACACACACACACACACACACACACACACACAGACACACACACACAGACACACACACACACACACACACACACACACACACACACACACAAATTACACACACACACTGAAGAAATATAGACGTACAGTAAAATCAATAAGACGATAAATTAGAAGGCTTAGCCATGCACAAACCCTAC
>OZ024752.1:45918190-45920690 GCA_964016885.1 Eledone cirrhosa | reverse complement strand
ATATACGTTATGTAAATATCTCCCCTCGGGTATTTTCGCTTTACATTTTGATAGCACACACAGATACACACATATGCACTCACACACATACACAAACACCTACAAACAAACATCTACACATAAATATATTAAACATATGAGCAAGTTTGAAACAAAGGGCACAACTGGAATGGTTTGCCTCTATCAGAAGCTACCTAGGGTTAAAATACTGCATACATGCTTCTTCCCGAAATTTGCCAACACTACACCTGATATTTCGCCTCCATACACATACACACATGTGTGAGTATTTCTGTGTGTATATCATGACTAATACACTGTTCACTTTCCTGATATTTATACATTATTCTATGTACTATACATACACCTTTGATGTCTTGTAGTGCACCTGAGCACTGTACACAATAATTTCATTATACAATGGTGCGTGGTGTATCTGTATATATCATGACTCATACACTGTTTACTTTCCTAACTTTTGTACATTATTCTATGTACTATACATACACCTTTGATGAGTTGTAGTGCACCTGAGCACTGTACACAATAATTTCATTATATAATGGTGCGTGGTGTATCTGTATATATCATGACTCATACACTGTTTACTTTCCTAACTTTTGTACATTATTCTATGTACTATACATACACCTTTGATGAGTTGTAGTGCACCTGAGCAGTGTACACAATAATTTCCATTATTATCATAATCTAAACATATGCGTAACACCTACCCACGGACAGCGAACCTCCACCATAGAACTAAGATGAAACATTAGCTCCAATTGAAGATACTATGTGTTAACAGCGACCTCTACCTTACACTGTTACGCTTTGAAGTATTTCAAAAACATGTCGGAAAGATAAAAAAAACTGACAAGAAGCTGCCAATTCTATCCAATAAAATTGTTTTATCGGCGGGGAAATATTTTTATATTCTTTATATCAAAGAATGAATTGACACCAGATCAAATGGTGGCGTTTAGAATAATGAATACACTGTGGTAGAATTAAATGTTGGAGTGGAAGATTCTGAGTGAGGGAGGAAGGGAGGGCTGAGAGGTTAGAGTAAAGTTTGAGTGAGTGAGACGTTGGTGGTAGTGTTGGTTGTGCTGTTGGTGTTGTTGTTGATGTTGATGTTGATGTTCATGTTGATGTTGTTGGAGGTGGTGATGGTGGTGTTGTTGTTGTTGCTGGTGGTGTTGTTGGTGGTAGTCTTGGTGGTGGTGGTGGTGGTGGTGGTGTTGGTGGTGGTGTTGTTGATGTTGGTGGTGGTGGTGGTGTTGTTGTTGTTGTTGTTGTTGTTGGTGGTAGTGTTGTTGTTGGTGGTCGTGGTGTTGGTGGTGGTGTTGCTGATGTTGATGTTGGAGGTGGTGGTGGTGGTGGTGGTGTTGTTGTTGGTGGTAGTGGTGTTGGTGGTGGTGTTGCTGATGTTGATGTTGTTGTTGTTGTTGTTGTTGTTGTTGTCGTCGTCGTCGTCGGCGGCGGCGGCGGCGGCGGCGGCGGCGGCGGTGGTGGTGGTGGTGGTGGTGGTGGTGTTGTTTGTGGTAGTGGTGGTGGTGTTGTTTGTGGTAGTGTTGGTGGTGGTGGTGTTGTTGTTGTTGGTGGTGGTGTTGTTGTTTGTGGTAGTGGTGGTGGTGTTGTTGTTGTTGGTGGTGGTAGTATTGGTGGTGTTGGTGGTGGTGGTAGTATTGGTGGTGTTGGTGGTGTTGTTGTTAGTGGTGGTGGTAGTATTGGTGGTGTTGGTGGTGTTGTTGTTAGTGGTGGTGGGCAATGTTTGAGTGAGTTAGGTGTTTGAGTAGAGATTGAGAGAGCTAGAAGTGTTGTGTTAAAGTAAAGTTTGAGGGAGTTAAGTGTTGGAGTGGAGTTAGACTGAGTTGGACGCTAGAGTGAATGTCAGAGAGAAGTTTGAGTGAGTTAGATGCTGGAGTGGAGTTAGATGTCAGAGTAAGGTTTGAGGAGAGGAAAGGGAAAAGGGAGGTAACCAACTCTACACTTCCGCTCCGAGGACAAAATGGTGACAGCAATAAAGTCTGAGTGAATCAAACGTTAATATAGAGTTTGTAAGAGTTAAATACTATAATTAGATATTCTGACTTTGAAATTACTGGCAGAGCAGGTTATAATATTAAGTCAAAGGAAAACAAGGTTTTCTTGAATTATTTAAGTGTCTTTCTCAAGTGTGTAACAGAGTGACATGATTTATCTTGGATCTCTCTCTCTCTCTCTCTCTCTCTCTCTCTCTCTCTGTCTCTGTCTCTGTCTCTGTCTCTCTCTCTCTCTCTCTCTCTCTCTCTCTCTGTCTCTCTCCCATTTACGTCCTCTCTCTCTCTCTTTCGTTCTCTCTCTTTTTATTTATCTTTCTTTCTTTCTCCCTTTCTCCTCTTTTTCTCTTTCCCTTTCTCTTTCTTTTTTCTTTATCCTCTTCTCTCTCTCTCTTTCTCTTGTTTCTCTCTTTATCGTTTTCTTTCTTTCTTTCTTTCTTTCTTTCTTTCTTTCT
>OZ024752.1:45908190-45913190 GCA_964016885.1 Eledone cirrhosa | reverse complement strand
TTAATTCAGAAAGACAAATGGTGAAATTTTATCATTTCGATCAATAGTTTACTTTAAAAGGCGGATAATGATTGGTGGAGAGTAACTGTGGGCTACAGTGTGTGTGTGTGTGTGTGTGTATGTGTGTGTGTATTTATTTATATATATATGTATGTGTGTGTGTGTGTGTATTTATTTATATATATGTATGTGTGTGAGTATATATATGTATATATATATGTGTGTGTGTATATATATGTATATATATATGTGTGTGTGAGTGTGTGTGTGTGTATGTATGTATATATATGTGTGTGTGTGTGTGTGTATTTATATATATATATATATGTATATATATGTATATATATATATATTACTTCAAAATATTAATAAATATAGACATTCATGTGATCAAATATATTTTATTATACATATTTCAGAGATACTGAGCTGTTTCAACAGAGTGCTTATAATCTATTGTGAAACTTTATTCATTGATGAATTCATTGAACCTTGTTAAACTTTTAAAAATTATATATATATATGTGTGTGTGTGTGAAACACACACAAAAATAAGATGGGCGTGGGACAGAACAAAGGAGAGGCACAAAAACAAAGAAAAGAATCCCCAGTCACTGAAGAGGTCACAGAATGTGTGACGAAAGAACTTTGACAATACATGAACTACCGTCCGGTTTGTGGAACCAATCAACCGGAAATTTATAAATTCTTAAATTTATAAATTTAATTTATAATAAATTGGAGTGAAAGCAATTGGTGCGTGTGTTTCTTATTGGCAACATGACCCTCCCAAAGTATAACAATATCAGTTTCAACACACATTTTCAGATAAAGAATTTTGCTAAACAAATTCAGAAACGAAATATATATATTTCGTTTCTGAATTTGTTTAGCAAAATTCTTTATCTGAAAACGTGTGTTGAAACCGATATTGTTATACTTTGGGAGGGTCATGTTGCCAATAAGAAACACACGCACCAGTTATATATATATAGGTAGAACCAAACATTGCCAGAATCTTTGTGGCAAACTTTCTGAAGTTTTGTATTGAAAATTTCGAAAGTAGGTTTATAAGTATGAATTTTCAGTATATTTTCGTAGTTGTCTCTGTGGCCTAGCGGTAGGAACTAGAGACGGTGGAGATTCTGGTCTTGGGTTCAATCCTGGTCAAGAGGTACATGTAACCTTTTCAGTTTTTATTTTACAACCAATAGAAAAAAACTGAAAAGGTTTACTGGTAACCCTACTCCCAACCAGGATCGAACTTCAGACCAGGGTCCCCACTGTCTACGATTCTTCCAACGAGGCCACCGAGACATCTACAAAAGTATAATGAAAATTGATAATTATAAACCTACTTTCAAAATCAAAATTTAAAAGCTGTGGAGTCGTTCATGGCTTTACTACATATGTAGGGTCGACTTGTTATTGTATGTGTGGATGTGGATGTTTTGAGTTGTATGTGTGCATGTGTTTATGTTTCGTATCTGTACAAGTGTACATATTTTTACTGGTCCATTAATGGATTGTACTTGTAATTTCCTATGTATGTGTGTGTGTATGTATGTGTGTATGTATGTATGTAGGTATGTATGTACGTATGTATACATCTATCTATGTATGTATGATGTATATATGTCGACATTTCTCTCTAATTCGATTCCTAGGAAGAAATGATAAAAAGTTAGAGGGATAAAGAAAGAAAGAGAGTAAAAGAATCAGAGAGAGAGAGAGTGAGAGAGAGTGAGAGAGAGAGAGAGAGAGCTATATATATAACTATATATATATATATATATATATATGTGTGTGTAGAGAGAGAGCTATATATATATATATATATATATATATATATATATATATATATATATATATATATATATATATATGTGTGTGTGTGTAGAGAGAGAGAGAGCTATATATATATATATATTGAGAGAGAGAGAGAGAGAGAGAGAGAAATTATCCGAAGGATTTTAATTTAAAACGGCAACTTATTTCGATAGATTGATGTGAATAAAAGCCAATAGATTTGTAGGCAAGAATGGAGGAGATAATTATAAAGAGTATCTTATGACTTAATGGATGACAACCTTTACTGTTTAGTACTAATGTTAGACAACACTTTCATGTCAATAGATGGCCTCAATAGTGAACCTTCAAACGGTTTGGACTGTTTTACAGCTCACACATACACATACACATACATACATACACACACAGACACACATACACACACACATAGACACATAAACATACATACATACACACACAGACACACATACATACACACACACACATAGACACATAAACATACATACATACACACACAGACACACATACACACATAAACATACATACATACACATACATACACACACACACAGACACACATACACACACACATAGACACATAAACATACATACATACACACACAGACACACATACACACATAAACATACATACATACACATACATACACACACAGACACACATACACACACACATACATACATACATACATACATACACACACATACACACACACAGACACACATACACACACAGACACACACACACACACACACACATACATACATACACACACAGACACACATAAACATACATACACACACACACACACACACACACACACACACACACATAAACATACATACATACACACACAGACACACATACACACACACACATACAGACACTCACACACAGACACCCTCATACATCATACATACACCCACATACAGACACACAGACACCCACACACAGACACACAGACACCCACACACAGACACACAGACACCCACACTTACACCCACACACAAACTCACAGACACACACATAGACACAGGCACACATACATACACTCACACACACACACACACATATATTTATACACAACAACATTAAAAATAAATGTTTCTACTTTAGGCACAAGGCCAGCAAATACCCAGTGTATTACTGGTACTTTATTTCATCGACCCCGTAAGGATGAAAGGCAAAGTTAACCTCGGCGGGATTTGAACTCAGACCGTAAAGGGCCGTAACTCTATACTTCAAAGCATGGCGTCCGATTCTCTACCGATACTGCCAATATAATGGTGATAGTGATGATGATGGTGCCTGTGGCGATGATAGTAACGGTGATGATGATGATGATGATGATAACGACGACGACCCGATGATGATGGTGATGATGATGGTGATGATGGTGATGAGGATGGTGATGGTGATGGTGATGGTGATGAGGATGATGATGATGATGGTGGTATTTTTGGTATTTTAAACCTGATATATATATATAAACAGACAGACAGACAGACATTTCTATCATTGGATAATGCTGAAATCTCAGTCATTTTCGTTCATGTATTACATAACATATGAAAGGAAATATATATTGTTTATTACACAACAATAAAACAAGACTTATATAACACTGAACTCTGTTTTGTTACTGGCAGAAGAAAATATAAAAATATAAATGAAATTATGATATCTTCTTTCGTTCTATGGTAGATGTCAAAGAGTCATTGTGATAAAATATTTATCACTTGAGATGTCAAAGCCTTTAAGTCATGCAAACTAAGTCTTCTTTGCAACAATTTAGCTGATGTTTCTAGAATAAAAAGCAGCTAAAAAGAATCCCTTGTGTCATTTTGTTGATCAGTGGGAAAGGATGGTAGACGGGGCTATTTCTAATCGAGGTGGGCTGAGTTTTAACTAATTCAGTAAAGAGAGTGTTCGCTACTATTTGAATGAGAGGAAGGAAAGGGTTGGGAGCAGTTCAGAGGATGGGGGTTAATGAGGTATCAGCAGAAGGAAGAACCTCTTGTTGGTTTATGGATCGGGAGAGAGAGAGGAGATATACTGGAAGACAAGTAGAGGATGAGATGGGAAGGGATTTGGGTCACCAATGCTGATCCACCAATAGAAGGGCGTTAGTGTTTGGAATATGAGATGAAGAGAGAAGACGCTCAGGAGGGTGGGGGGACGCAGTAGAAAGAAGCTCTTGTGGGAGAGAGAGAGAGAGAGAGAGAGAGAGGCTGGAAGTCAGGTAGAGAAGATAGGCAGTGATATCACTACCATTGTTGACCCACCAATGGAAACGTGTTATGGTTCAGGGTCAAAACATTCAAAAAACATTGGTCACTGTCAAATGATGTCAACCCCTTCTGACCAAAGCTATATTAACCGAGGGGGAATAAATATGAGGTATCTTCTTAAACATGTAATTATCCTTATGTCGCCATTCCTCCCCTCCACCTCCACCTCCATGTCCATGTCCCTGCTGTTAAGGCGGCTCATATTTGTTGGGAATAGTTTGAGCGATGCGTTGATCAGCGGTTCTTTGATCAGCGATTTTCTAAATCTGTTGCAGCGTTCTGGAACAAGATGCTATTTATGTCAGGAATATAAGTTTGCACACATAATTCATCTGACAACAGATCAAGAGCCGCAAACTGCAGGAGAGAAAGAAAGAATCAAAATATATGATGGCTCTATTTTTATTAATCTTCTCAGCTAAACACGAACACATGTAAATAGCGATAACATCGTTATTGGTGAGACGTGGCTCAGACGTGGTTCAGACGTGGTTCAGTGAAGATTAATCGTTTATAATCAGATTTTATTTTCATCTCCGCTTATGTAAATACACTTTTACACTTTTACAATTTTACTGGATTTTGAGCTTAAATCATTTAGTCTTTTAGTCGCCGTATATATAATTTCTTCAACATTATATATACACACATACGTATATATAAATATATATATGATATATATATATATATATATATATATATATATATATATATATGTACACACACACACACACACACACACACACACATATATATATATATATATATATATATATATGTATATATATATGCATATATGCATATATATATATATACATATATGCATGCATATATACATGCATATATACATACGTACATGCATGCATACAGACATATCT
>OZ024752.1:45885068-45887568 GCA_964016885.1 Eledone cirrhosa | reverse complement strand
GGGTTTGAACTCAGAACATAAAGGGTCATAACTTTATGCCGCAATGCATGTTATTCGACACCCTACCAATACTGCCAATACCAAGAAGAAGCAGAAGAAGATAACAGCCTAGTTTCCCCGGAAGTAGTTTTGATAAAGGTGTGTAGGGCAGGAACACATTAGAGATTATTAGGGATTGCAGATTAAAGTTGGCATTTGTAGTGTCATACCGTCATGATTTTTAACTACGAGATGGAAATGTATACACTTGCAGTGTAACACTATCTATCTAGGGTGGGTAAAATTTCCGAGATCCATGGACGTGTTCTCTCCAGCGGCCTCTGTCCCTCATTATCGCTGCCATGTCCTGCATCTCCAAGAGACCAGTGTCTGTCCTTAGGGCATCAACATATGTCAATCTCGGTCTCCTCCTGCTAGTGTGTCCATGCAGGGGCTCACACAGGACCATTGAGTGCAGTGTCAACTCTGAATGTCGGTGAGCATGTCCAGCTAACCTCGTGTGTCCGTGTAGGGCTCCCACAGGAGCACTGGGTGCAGTGTCAACTCTGGATGTCGGTGAGCATGTCCAGCTAACCTCGTGTGTCCGTGTAGGGACTCCCACAGGATCACTGAGTGCAGTGTCAACTCTGAATGTCGGTGAGCATGTTCAGTTAACCCCAATCTCCTCTGTGTCACTTTCGAGCTGACTTTTGGGAGGCTCCTGTACAGCTCTGAGTTCTTCATCCTCAGTGTATACTGATTAATGTTCAGAGCCATCCTCAGCATTCTCGTGTAGCACCCATCCACCATCTGGTGGATGGGTGCTACACCTGGTCAGTGTCCAAGTCTCAGACCTGTACAGCAGCACAAACCCCACTACAGCGACGGAGAGACGGATCTTCAGGTCTTTACGAAGGCCCGACACTGTTTACACAATATGGATATTGAGCAGGACATAGGGTGTAAGAAGACTGGTCCTTTGAAATGAGGGTGGCGGGTGTAAAAGAACGAGTAACACCCTCCTTCTGTTGTTTTGTGCAATGTATAGCTACAACTATTCTATAATGAATTGAAACTGTCCAACCGTATCCATAGATATCATGGCAGCAATATTTAGCACACACACACACACACACGCACACGCACATCGGAATCGATCTGGCACCGAAAACGATAGTGATTGTGATTGGAAACTATTGAAGAAGATTAAAGTTATCATTTTCCCAGTTCAGTATGTTTGTGGTCCATAGAAGTAGTATATACCTGCTGGAATGTGTATAGGGTTCCGTCAGAGTGACGCCAGTGTTTATAGAATGGTCGTTAGCGTGTGTATGTGTGTGTGTGTATGTGTGTGCGTGTGTGTGTGATTAGATGTAACGGAAGGTAGATAGTGAGAGTCATGATAGAAACTTGATCATTGTTATAGAGAGCGCTATATATATATATATATATATATATATATATATATATATATATATATATATATATGCGCATATGTATGCCTATGTGAATATATATATATATATATGTGTGTGTGTGTGTATATACCCACTCTATAGTATAGTATATATACCCACTCTATAGTATATATATATATATATATATATATATACTAAGGAATGCAAGCCTCCAGCTATTGATCGCCAATAGAGTAGTTTAAACGAGCAGAGATTAAACACTGCTATGGCATTAAGAAACGACTGTTCTTTTGATTCTTCTTTACATCACAGGTATAAAAACACATAAGTTAAACGATTATAAAATAAAATACATTAGCGAGATTATAATAAGAGATTAAAGCAATTATAATGTGACACTTTAAAGCAATAGAAAGGAAAAAAGCATGAAAAAAAATTAGCAGTTTCCACAGTCTCGTATGATGAGTAGCAGTGGAGACTTCTGGTGTCCTTGGCCCTAGGGCCACCTCACTACTTACCACTCGCCACCATCGGCACAGAGTTGACTACCCGTAGCAGTGGAGACTTCTGGTGTCCTTGGCCCTAGGGCTACCTCACTACTTACCACTCTCCACCATCGGCACAGAGTTGGCTACCCGTAGCAGTGGAGAGTTCTGGTGTCCTTGGCCCTAGGACCACCTCACTACTTACCACCATCGACACAGAGTCTGGCTACCCGTAGCAGTGGAGACTTCTGGTGTCCTTGGCCTTAGGGCCACCTCACTACTTACCACCATCGACACAGAGTTAGCTACTCGTGGCAGTGGAGAGTTCTGGTGTCCTTGGCCCTAGGACCACTTCACTACATACCACCATCGATACAGAGTTAGCTACCCGTAGCAGTGGATACTTCTGGTGTCCTTGGCCCTAGGACAACCTCACTACTTACCACCATCGACACAGAGTCTGGCTACCTGAAGCAGTGGAGAGTTCTGGTGTCCTTGACCCTAGGACCACCTCACTACTTACCACCATCGACACAGAGTCTGGCTACCCGCAAGTGTGAGCCTCGCGAGTTGGAATGGCTCTTCCAACACGTCTCTCTGACCATCCTCCCAGGAAAC
>OZ024752.1:45870068-45877568 GCA_964016885.1 Eledone cirrhosa | reverse complement strand
AGTCCCTTAGTACAGACACACATACCCACCCACACTTTTATACTTCTGGATGCGTGTGTATGTCTATATACACATGTGCACTCATACAAGAGAGCATATACAAATATACTCTTAAGCATACACTCGAACATTTTTCAAATGCGACCTGGGGTATTAGTGTGTACATTCACGCAGTCCCAGTATACACACACAATGCACGGCTGCGGGCACTCATTCATGCGTATATATACACACACACACACACACACACATATATGTAATATATATATGTGTGTGTGTGTGTGTGTGTGTGTGTGTGTGTGTGTGTGTGTGTGTGTGTGTGTGTGTGTGTGTGTGTGTGTGTGTGCCAACACACAGGTTTATGAGTCAGTTTATTTCCAGGTTGGCTGTAGGTGTTCAGTTAGAGACATGTTTTACCTGTCTTGAAGAAGTCACCTCTGTCTACCTTATTGTATTGTTTACCTTGGCTAACTCTGGTCTCTTCGGAAAACCCTTCTTGACACACACACACACACACACAGAAGCCCACACACGCACGTAGACACACGTATTTGCACTCATATCTATAGAGAGAAGTGCATTTCTGATTAAAAAAATGAAAGTTTAAGCACATCTTCACATATATGTTCAGATAATGATCCAGATAATGACCCCCCCCCTCACACACACACTTACATATATATATATACACACACACACACAGAGACTTACTTACATACATACATATATACAAGCACACACACACACACATAAACACACAGCCGCTAACATACATATTTAGAAACACACACAGACATATATACAAATCCAGACACACACACAATGCGGATATGATACACATACGCATATATGCACACATATATACACACACAGATACTAACATACATATATACTAATACATACACACACACACACACTAACATACATATATACTAATACACACACACACACACACAATGCGGATATGATAAGAACAAGTGACCTGATCAACGGGTGTACGTGTCTAACTGCACCTATTATACTTTTCTATATATATATACAGTGATAGAACACTGGAAGGTGATATCCGTAGTGGTAGAGTACTCAGTCCATGGGACGAGTTAGGTAGAAGTGGTTACACAACAGTTAGTTCACCATACCGAGAACAATTGTTTTACCTAGCGGATCCTCAGCTCGTAATAGATCCACTAAGGTGAAACAATTGTTCTCGGTATGGTGAACTAACTGTTGGAAGATCACTGATGAAGGACTAATTTTATTCATATGTAATCCATGTGCAACCACGCAGCGCTCCATTTTTCTCATATTTATATTTTTTCCTCAGCTGCGATTGTCTGTTTCTTTCTTACTCTCTCTCTCCTCTTTTTACCCCCTCTGCCAGTCACACTCGCTCTCTGCTGGTCTCTTCCTCACATTTCCACTCACACACTCTCTGCTCCCCCTCTCTCACTTCCTCCCGTTTGACCTGTGTGAAATCCTTTTCTCGCTCACATCTCACCCATGTCGGATGGTCTGTATCTCTCGCCCATGAATTCACCAAGCTTAAGCTTACAGATTTCATGTGTTTGTCTCTTCCTATCTTTCCGTTGCCATACCATCGTTGTTTGTTTACATGTCTCGCTCGCTTCACGCTATTTTACTTGTCCCAATAACTTTATTTGTTATTGCTCGCACCAAACCAGAGGTATATGATTTTTAAAGCGATGAAATACCAATGAAAGTTGGAAGATCACTGATGAAGGACTAATTTTATTCATATATATATAATATATATATATATACACATGTGTCTGTCTGTGTGTGTGTGTGTGCGCGTGTGTGTGTGTGTTTGTGTGAGTGTGTGTGTTTGACTATATATTTATATCTGTGTGTGTATATATAGGTGTTTAACCGTATATATGTCAACGAGTCGATATTTTTTATATATCGATATAATTTCATTGTATATATATATATATATATATACATATATACATATATACATACATATATACACATATATATATATATATATATATATATATATATATATATATATATATATAATTCAATGTCAAAAGTGTAAGTAAAAAATTATCACCCCTTTCGCTATAACATATTTTAAGTTTGTCACACGGCCTTCTGCTCCTGCGTGCTTGTTGTTGGTACTGTTGTGGTCACATGTTCGAAGTTTGAGCTTGATCGCGCCAGTATTCTTGCTGCTGTTACGACCGGATTTCTTCAGGCGTCCAGAGACCTTTCTAGGAACACCCCTCTCTTTAGTGTTAGTAGGGGACAGGAATGGTATCTTAGAAAGAGGCTCGGACTGTGTGAGGGCAATAGCAGATAGAGGGGCCCTCTCTGACAGGTACTGGGGAGGTTTCCCGAATGTGTGACTGTGTCCCTGGATCAAACTGTATCGGGTCATCCAGATCGTATCTAGATATTTTAGGGTATTCTCTAGATAAGGTTAGCATAGGCTGGACACAATCCAATGTAGTTGACCATCCAGTTTACCACCACCACCACCACCAACAACAACAACAGCACCACCACCACCACCACCACCACGACGACGACGACCACCACCACCACCACCACCACCACTACCAACAACAACAATACCACCATCACCGCAACCACAACCACAACCACCACCACTACCAAGACCAAGACCACCACCACCAACAACACCACCACCAAGACCACGACGACGACGACCACCACCACCACTACCAACAACAACACCATCACCACAACCACAACCACCACCACCACCACCACAACCACCACCACCACCACCACCACCACCAAGACCAAGACCAAGACCAACAACAACAACAACAACAACAACACCATCACCACCACCATCAGCCCTTCAGTAGCAGCAGCTGCAGCAGTGCAAGTAGCATCAACAGCAGGCGTACAGCAACAGCAGCAGAGAGAGCAGCAACAGTAGTAGCAGAAGCAACAGCAACAGTAGCAACAACAGCAGCAGCTACAGTAACAGAAGCAACAGCAACAGCAGCAACAACAGCAACAGTAACAGCAGCAGCAGCAGTAACAGTGCCAACAGCAGTAGTAGCAGCAGCAACCGTAGCGGCAGCATCAACAACAGTGACACCAACAGCAGCAGTAGCAGAAACAGCAGCATTAACAGTAGTAGCAGCACCAACAGCAACAACAGCAGCAGCAACAATAGCAACAGTAGTAGTAACAGTAGTAGTAACAACAGCAGCAGCAGAAACAGCAGCATTAACAGTTGTAGCAGCACCAACAGCAACAACAGCAGCAGCAACAATAGCAACAGTAGTAGTAACAGTAGTAGTAACAACAGCAGCAGCAGAAACAGCAGCATTAACAGTTGTAGCAGCACCAACAGCAACAACAGCAGCAGCAACAGTAGTAGTAACAATAGTAGTAACAACAGCAGCAGCAGAAACAGTAGCATTAACAGTAGTAGCAGCACCAACAGCAGCAACAGCAGCAACAGCAGCAACAGCAGCAACAGCAATGGCAGCAGCAGCAACAATAGCAGCAGCAGAAACATCAGCATTAACAATAGCAGCAGCACCAACAGCAACAACAGCAGCACCATCAGCACCGGCAGCAACAGCAGCAACAATAGCAGCGACAGCAGCAGCAGCAACGCCAGCAGTAGCAACAACAGCAGCAGCAACAACAGCAGCAACAGCAGCAGCACCAGCAACAACGATAATAGGCAGCAGCAGCAACACCAGCAGCAGCACCAGCAACAGCGATAACAGGCAGCAGCAGCAACATCAGCAGCAGCAGCAACAACAGCAGCAGCAGCAGCAACAGCAACAGCAACAGCAACAACAGCAGCAGTAGACAAAGCAAGTCATTGTTGTTGATTATAAGTTATTGTTGGCGAGTGGTGTTAATCTTCTTAGTGAGAGAGGCGTGACATATCCTCCTCGATGTGTCTCATGGTAGGGCTTCTTTCGCCCTCTAGCGGTAACATTTGTCTGTGTATGTGTTTATGTATGGATGGTGAAGGAGTGTAGCTTTATGGTTAAAGTATTCGGCTCAAGATCGTAAGGTGAGGTCGGATGTTCGATTCCCAGCGGTGCGTTGTGTCCTTGAGCAAGACACCTTATTTCACGTTGTTCCAGACTACTCAGTTATATCGTGCAATGGCCATACTCGATAACGAGTATGGCCACTGTATTTAGAACGTTAGAACATGAAACCATGGGTTTAAGCAAACATACATATTGATAATAGCTGTTAAAATGGTGAAAGCGATTGGTTTAAATAATTTTTAGTTGGGGTTTATCATAAAGCTGAGTCGACATTATCTCATTCTCTGTTACTTGACATTCAGGTTCGTTGAAGATATTCGAATAATCTGGGTTTTAAAGTCAACTGTCATCCTTGCTATTGATTCCATTGAAATATATTTCTATGGAAATAGTTATGAATGTTCTTTAGTAAAAATATCTTTCCCAATACAAATAGTTATATAATAATCACTGAATACTATTTATAAACAGTATCTCGGCTTCTATTCAATTGCTGTTTCATTCGGTCAGCATAACCCCTTTATATTATCTGACTTATTTCTATGAATAATGTATGTATATGTATGTATGTATGTATGTATGTATGTATGTATGTATGTATGTATGTATGTATGTATGTATGTATGTATGGACAGGACACCAGTACATCGCAGGGTTAAACCTCCAGCTATTGTTGCTGCTGGTACTCATTTTCAACTAAGTGTACTGGAGCAACGAGAAATGAAGTGTTTTGCTCAAGAGTACAACACACAACCTGGTCCAAGCAAGTTTATCTTAAGACTATATGAAAAACGAAAGTATATATTATAGTGAAGACATTCATAAGTTTCATATATTTCACTGAGTGAACTTCGCCCACTTATTCCTGAGGGGGTCGTGAGGGCAGAGTCCTCAAACATTCCTGCCAGCGGATCCTGTCAGAAGCAACCGTCTTCAACTGATCTGGATGGAGCCCCAGCCAAACTCATGGATGTTATCCAACCATTTTGCTCGGGGTCTACTCCTGGGTCTCCCGCCAGTTGGCTTTTGCTCGTAAAATCTGTCCAGTGATTCCTTCCTGAGACATTCTAACCACATGTCCATAGTATCGGAGCTATGATCTCTCAATTCAGAGAAGTAGGGGCTCTACCTGGAGTGGCACTCCAGTGATTCTTTCCTCAGACATTTTAACCACATGTCCATAGTATCGGAGCTGTGATCTCTCAATTCGGAGAAGTAGCGGCTACCCCTGGGTCTCTCGCCAGCTGCTTTTTGCCCGTAAAATCTGTCCAGCGATTCTTTCCTGAGACATTCTAACCACATGTACATTTCTTTAAGTTAAGATTTCAAAATCTAATAAGATTATATAACGTCTGTAAATATAAATGAGTTAATCTTGTAATTAGTACATTTGTGAAGTTAGTCCTAGTTTCTTGTTACTAATAACCATTTCTTAATATCATTAATAATTTCTTAACATTTGCAAAGCCAAAGCAAATGTAATAATTCTACTGTGACAGAGTGACATTTTAGGAGGACTCCTACGTGTTCTTTTGATGTTTCATCATCATCACCATCACCATCATCACCATCATCATCATCACCATCATCATCATCACCATCACCATCACCATCACCATCATCATCACCATCACCATCACCATCATCATCACCATCATCACCATCACCATCACCATCACCATCACCATCATGACCATCACCATCACCATCAGCATCACCACCATCACCACCACCATCATCAGCATCATTATTACATCATCATCAGCATCATCATCATCATCATCATCATCACCATCATCACCATCATCACCACCACCATGTCCATCATCACCACCATCATCATCATCATCAATATCACGTCCACTATCATCCCCATCGTCTTCGTCATCAATATCATGTTATCATCATCATCATCATCATCATTAACATCATCAACGTCATGATTTCATCTTTACAGGGTTGATAAAATGAAGTACCAGTAATGTACTGGGGTAGATTTAGTCGACTTTCCTCATCCCTTCAAATCGCTGGCCTTGTGCCTGAAGTAGAGGGTCGGACGCCATGCTTTGATGCATAGAGTTACGGCCCTTTCCAATCTGAGTTCAAATCCCGCCGAGGTTAACTTTGCCTTTCATCTTTACAGGGGGTCGATAAAATAAAGTACCAGTAATACACTGGGATCGATTTAATCGACTTTCCCCTCTCCCCAAATTGCTGGCCTTGTGCCTATAGTAGGAATCATTATTATATAAAATAAAGTACCAGTAATACACTGGGGTAATTGCTGGCCTTGTGCCTAAAGTCGAAACAATTATTGTTATTATTATTATTTATTCTATTATGGGCGGTGGATTGGCAGTATCGGTAGAGGGTCGGACGCCATGCTTTGCAGCATAGAGTTAAGTCCCTTTACGATCTGAGTTCAAATCCCGCCGAGGTTGACTTTGCCTTTCATCCTTAAGGGGTCGATAAAATAAAGTACCAGTAATGCAATGGGGTAATTGTTGGCCTTGTGCCTAAAGTAGAAACAATTATTTATTCTAACAGCGAAACATCCACTGACCTTCATTTTGTTTCAGATTTTGGACGTAACCCAATACTGAAATCAATAATTATGACAGGTACCTGGACACAATATTGAATTAAATGACTGGATGACTGTCAGAAGTAAATTTCTTTCGGTTCCTTACAATTTAGACCAGTTTTTGATTTCCTTTGGGAAGCCATATTGATGAGAGTAATTTCTGATGTGATCGCCATTGATGTGGTTACGTCTGCCAGACTTTGTCTGTGTAGGTCGGCGCGTGTGCATTTGTGTGTGAGTGTGTGAATGTGAGTGTGTGTGTGGGTGTGCTTGTATGTATTTATGTGTATGTGTGTGTTTGTGTCTGTATGTGTGTGTATCTGTGTCTGTCTGTATGCATGCATATGTATGTTTGAGTGTCTGTGTGCGTGTGTGTATGTATTTCTGTGTGTGCTTGTATGTATTCGTGTGTGTGTTTGTGAATAAGGTAAGCCCGAACATAGATTCAAATATTACAGAGAGAGAAAGAGAGAGGAGGGGGGTGAAGAAATGAGGTGCAACAGAAATTAAACATGGATTACAGGTTAAAATATAGTCTAGATAGATGAGAAACAAAACGAGGATGGAGTTTATGGAACATCCAAATGATTTAGAAGTCGACCTTAAGTAGGAGCAATAACATTAAGAAAGACATGAACGACACCACAACACTTTGTTTTGAAAATTTTGAAAGTAGGTTTATAAGTATGAATTTTCATAAGATTTTTCGTAGTTGTCTCCGTGGCCTAGTGGTAGGTACTGGAGACGGTGGAGAGCCTGGTCTTGGGTTCAATCCTGGTCAAGGGGTACATGTAACCTTTTTTCAGTTTTATTTTACATCGTAAAGAAAAAAACTGAAAAGGTTTACTGCGAACCCTACTCCCAACCAGGATCGAACTTCAGACCAGGGTC
>OZ024752.1:45862568-45865068 GCA_964016885.1 Eledone cirrhosa | reverse complement strand
ACATATACATATATATATATATATATATATATATATATATATATTAGCTTATTATTGACGGTTGCAAGAAGTATTCAATACCTTAATAGGGGATTAATGTTTCTTTTATTAAGGACAAGTCAGAGTCCCGTCACCCAGGAGTTTCATCCGTGTAATCATTGGGTCAACAGACGGACAGGACACTCGTGTCTGGTGACCCTGTGAATACACAGGGCGAAACAATAGACTAACAGGCCTCTGTCTTGGCATTAATATATATATATATATATATATATATATATATATATATATGAAAAAGAACACAAGAGCGTCTACAACATCAACAGATTTTTATTGGCTAACAATGTTTCTTCCTTACGTGTAACCGTAGGATTCATCAGAGCTATAAAAGGGGTTTGATTGGTGTTATGGACTCTACCAACTTATATATATAAGTATGTACACGTACCTACATATATGTATACAGACGTACAGTAGTATGTACATATATATATACATACATGCACACATATATATATATGTACGTATGGATTCACCAAACATTTATTATAATGCTCGGTGTGTTTGTAAACAAACATCCCGTATTAAGCCGTAGTGTCTAGCAACCACCGTTGCTCGTTTGTTCAACACTGACAAAGGAACGCTGTACTAGTTTCAAGCTTATTAGCTATCGTCAGCAACGTATACCTTCCTGCCAGATTGTTGAACGTATATACTTACCTTATGCATATTAACGGCTGAGTAGCCCAATTTGCATATCGAGTGGGTTAATCGGCCGGGTGCACCGAAAACGATAAACGGAAATTTTTTTTATATATAATCCGTTTATATATATATATATATATATATATATATATAATATATATATATATATATATATATATATATATATATATATATATATATATATATATATAATATATATATATATATATATATATATATATATATATATATATATATATATATATATATATATTGTTATACTTGGTGGTGGTGAGGGTCACATTGTTGTAATATTGCCAGAAATAATAACAGAACACACTCACTGTTTGTTTGGTTTTTCACTTCTGTATCTTTTATATCTCCATAGTTAATTTATTTGGCAATCAAAGTTTATCATTGATTGACCAGTAGTTAAAAATACAGATATAAATATATATATATAAATATATATATATAAATTAATAAAAATAATGAATAAAAACAAAGAAACAGTTCCTTATATTAAAAAATTCATCATTTTACGATCGTTTCTAGGATATATATGTGTGTGTTGGTATGTATATCATATAGATCTATGTAAAAGTTTTACAAACTATCAGAGGGAATATACATACCTACACATATATATGCTGTCTTCAGAAATAATATATATATATATAGTCTATAAAAGTTCTTTCGTTGCACATCTGCAACATCATCAGTGGTACTACTATGTTTCTTCCTGTTGTATTGTATGTCTACGCCATATATATATATATATATATATATATATATATATATATATATATATATATATATATATATATATATATGATAAAGAGATAAATATCCCATAACTTCTTATAGAGTCATAGAGGCACCGTCTTACGGCATATCTAGGGCACATTTAAACCTGGCGGAGCCCCCCCCCCACATATATATATATATATATACGTATATATATATATGTTTAATTTAGAAATGGCTTTTACAAGACTAGAACTGTTTCATTTAAAAGAAATCATCAGGAAAATATGATGTTTACCCCTACTCTACTAATGTATTGAGTACCTTACTAACTGTGATTACCCCCGATTGAACCTAGGACTCTCTCTCTCCCTCTCTCTCTCTCTCTCTCTCTCTCTCTCTCTCTCTCTCTCTCTCTCTCTCTCTCTCTCTCTCTATATATATATATATATATATATATATATATATATATATATATATATATATATATATATATATATATAAAGTAATTTCTTTCTTTTTTTATATCCCACACATGTAAAAGTGTAGGAATAAGAATTTGAAAATGTAATCGGGGTCTTTGAGAAAATGTATTTACATTGACTTTGCCGGTTTCCCAGTTTCAAAAGTTAAGTGAGATGGGGGAGATGTTTGGCCTTGCTGTGATATGTCTTGCACCTGACGGGGTGAGGAATTTCATTCCATTTTAGGTAACAAAATACAAAACGTAGCTCGGATTACTATCTGTTTAAAGTACAGTTTCGTTTGTTGTGGGTGATCTCGAGATTAGGTGGACGGTTTTATTGTCGATTTTACTCCAAAAAATTGTTGATCTTCGTGTTTAAGAATAGAATTATGGGAGAGAGAGAGAGAGAGAGAGAGAGAGTGTGAGAGAGAGAGAGAGAGAGAGAGAGAGAGATAGAGATAGAGAGAGAGAGAATAAACGCCAGTATACGCACTTTGATTACCTGTACAGGCAATATTTATTAGAATGCTGTTGAAGTGTGTATACATTTCTTTGGAACACACTGTATATATATATATATAT
>OZ024752.1:45837568-45857568 GCA_964016885.1 Eledone cirrhosa | reverse complement strand
CATTTAATCATATTAGTGGTACAGATCTGAATCAAAATGGCGTATTTCCTGTAAGTCACATTTTGTCACGGTGTTTATTGATAAACTCTCGTTGCCACATACACATATACACACACACACATATGTGTGTATATATATATACATATATATTTATGTGTGTGTTTGATAACGTTGTTGTAGACAAATATATACATGCATATATATATATATATATATATATATGCATGTACATATTTGTCTACTCTCTCTCACTCTCTATATATATACATATATCTTTTACATTTGATTTATTATTACTCTGGATAAATTATATTGAACTTGTTTATTGAGAACCACAACATTTTAACACACACGCACACGCACACACACACACACACACGCAGACATATATACATATACATATATACATATATATATATCGACCCCTGTCCTTGACTTCTACTTTATTTTATCGACGTCGGAAGGATGAAATACGAAGCTAACTACAACAGGATTTGAAACCAGAACTTAAGGAATCATAGAATCATAGCCAATACTACGACACCTTTGTCCAAAGCTCTAACGACTCTACCAATACACCACAGACTTCAGCCATTAAAAAAATCATAGTAATAAAAGAGATAATAAAAACGCAATTTATCGACCGCAGAATGATAAATAGTAAAATGGCCTCCGTTGAGATTGTACACATCCGTCATAGCTTATGATAGTTTCTACAGCAGACAGAGGTGATATACTTTAGAGCAAAATGACAGTCAATTAGATGAACTACAGCCCTCCATTGGTACTTATTGCATCGATGTCAGAAGGATGAAAGATATAAATCGACCTCGATGGGATATAAACTCATCTATCAATACTAATAATAACATTTTTCATGGATGTTTTACGAATAACCTGTGACGGGTTACAACCCATTTTATTCTTTATTGCCTCGGGCATGTATATTTCTCAATTAGTTATATTGTCAATTTATAAGATGTTTCTATCTTTATTAATCAAATATATGTTTGTAAGAAGGACGGGATTAGGTTCGGAGTGACAAAACTTGCTGAAGAAAATGTTATGGGCAAATACATCAACTCAGCTAGATTTATGAGAAGTGTAACTATAAATCATATGAGTGAAACTACAATATGATGAAAGTGGTCAGGGTTCTGTACAAAATATTCTGTGTTTTACCCGACAAATAGATCAACTTATGTTTATTAATGTGAAGGCGTGTGGCTGAGTGATTAGTGAATTGGATTCACAATCTTGAGGTTGTGTCTTTTTCGATTCCTGGACCAGGCGATGCGTTATGTCCTTGAGTAAGACACTTTATTTCACGTTGCTCCTTCTACCTGGAGTTGCGACCGGTAGATAGTATTAGCAATTGGAAATAATGGAGAAGGCATTTCCCTGTATATAATAGGTAACTATCTATAAAGGAACATAGGGAAGTTCATATGATGGGTAACGATAAATATATAAAGTTCATCCATGAAGTATTTCTCTTCACTCAAAAACCCTTGATCCTGTGTCCTTTTTATTAGCCATTGATCTTCAGAATGGTACAATAAATCAATATTTTCCAATTCGATATCCATCTAAAATTTATTTAAATAAGTAGTTGATTAATCGATTATTTTTACAAAGTTGGATATATTTTATTACTGCAAATATTAGCAACTTTACTGCATTTAGATTGTGGAGGTACAACCTAGTTGTGTTGTTTTTCATTTAGTGAAATTATGTGGAGGAGTGGCCTGTGCATTTAATTGAAAGGGCCGAAAGGGCCCATATTTTCATGCTGAATCTCCCTGAGAATTACCTTATGAGAACACATATCTGTTGAATCCTCAGTTATTTACACGTTAATTTCGTGGGCAGGCTGTTCCATTGATCGAAAACAGGGAAGAATCATCGTCGAAACCGATGAATGTCCATTCTATATTCCCTCGTTCTATTACCCCACCCCCACACAGTTTACCTCATCGTTCTTCCTCGTCCCTACAAACCCTCCCCTCCACCAACACCATCTCTACACGCCCCCCTCTCCACTATATCCACCCCACCAATATATAAACCTAACGACATAACCCCTCCGACCTCCATAACATATTCTTATCTTTTTTCTCAACATTAAATTAATACCTTATCTTAACGTTTCTTCTTCTTCTTCTTCTTCTTCTTCTTCTTCTTCTTCTTCTTCTTCTTCTTCTTCTTCTTCTTCTTCTTCTTCTTCTTCTTCTTCTTCTTCTTACTTTGCATAATATGTATATATTCATACACACACACATTATATATATATATATACATACATACACACAAAGACACATATATATATATATATTAGATATTATTTTAACAATGAAAACAATATATATATATGTATGTATATATATGTATGTATATATGTGTGTGTGTGTGTGTATGCGTGCGTACGTATCTATACTTATATAGATAAGTGTATATATACATACACACACACACACATATATATATATATATATATATATATATATTGGTATTTTGATTTTGAAACATACAAATATGAATATTGATTCAAGAATCTCTTAAATGTACATTTAGTCGGTAGATAGCTGTAATTAGTAGTGAAAAGTTTTGAAATTTTATCAATATTTTAAAACAACAACAACAAAAAAATCTCGTAACTCATATGCAAATGAGAATTGACTCATGAATATTCATAATTGCCTATGGCTTTATATTAACTTTATGAATGAAGATTAGTATTTTATGACGTTTTTCGTAATGGCATATATAACAAATACTAATTATATTGTGTGTGTGTGTGTGTGTGTGTGTGTGTGTTAAGGGAGTATGTCTTCCGTGAGAGAAGTGAAATGTAATCTTAGCTAATAGTAAGACTATAGCTTTTTGTAGCTTCCTATTTCTGGTTGGAGTTAATATGAAATAAATACCAGCGTTCAAACGCCAATTGAACTGAAACCCGACGGAAGCCATCACTGCGAAGATCTGAACAGAGACACGATTTCTTCCAATTATATCTGACTAACAATGCAACCTCAAGCATGACTGAGTAAAGAAGCAAAGGACCATTTCTATGAGGAACTTTTACAGGCAACTACAGTGATAGATGACAGAGACCTCATTATTCTTGCTGGCGACTTCCATGGAGATGTTGGACAGCACTAGAGAGGAGCAAACATAAGGGAGATAAATCTAATGGACCAAACTATGAAAGTGACAGAAAGAGTTCTAGAAGAACTAATAAGAGAAAGAGTTAAACTAGATGAGATGAAGTTCGGTTTTGTGCCAGGGAGAAGCACTATAGATGAACTTTTCTTAGTAAGACAACTATAATAGACATTCCTAACTAAAGGTAAGCCTCATTGATCTAGTACCTCTATCTGTCATCTGGTGGTCCTTAAGGAAACTAGGTGTTGAGGAATCGTTTTTGAGAGCAGCGTTACCCATGTATAGTGGAGCTGTTAGTAAAGTAATAGTAGAAAATAAGTATAGTATTCAAAGTATAGGTAGGAGTACATCAGGGCTCAGTTCTCAGACCACTTCTGTTTATTATAGTCCTTCATGCTATAACAGAGGAGTTTAAGACAAGTTCTGCATGGGAACCTCTGTATGCTGACGATCTGGTTGTTATAGCTCAATCCGCGGAAGAAATAGAGAACAAATTCAGACTGTGGAAACAGAGAAATTATAATCAAAACGGCTGAGAGTAAAACCTAATGTGTGTGTGTATGTTTCGAAGTTTGTATGTGGTTATTGTTTGTTATTGTTTGTGCAGCATACTGAAACATGTTCCGAAAATTGTTTTGGGCTGAATGTAATTATCAAATACTTTTACAAACCTTTCAATAAAACGTTTTTAGTAATAACACTGTAGCTAGGTCAAATTCTCTTTCGTTCATGCGTATTTTTCTATTAAATATTCTATTACATTCGGAATTTAGTGATACTTTAACAAAAGTAGACCATATTTAATTAGGTTAATTGTATGTCTGTGTGTTTTGACATGTATTGTGAACATCGCATGTTAACGAGAACGTCAGAAGAACGAAATTAAAAATTGGCTAAATTATTTTTTCGCATAAAATATTCTTTTTATTTTTCTCATAAAGTATGACTTAGTTTCGCCAGTTGTGACCGGGAAATAGTATCAGTAATATAAAAACCAATGGAAACATCGTTCCCTTGGAAATAAAAGTGTCGAGGATGTCGAGGATGTAGACAAATATTGTATGGAATAAGTGAGAAGATTTATCTTTGGCGAAATATTGTAGAAAATTGAGGTCATTACAGCAACTCTTTGATAGTTTTATTGTATACAATCTGATGGTACATCACTTGGCTGGTTCAATCTCCTTCTTTCTCTCTTCCTCTCCTTCTTTCTCTCTTCCCTTCCCCCACTCCACCCACGCTTGCTTCCCCTCCCCCACTATCTCTTCCCCTTTCCCACTCTCTACATACCACATTCTCTGTCTTTTCTGTCTGTCCGTCTCCCCCTCTCTCACTCTCTCTCTCTCTGCCTCTCTCATTCTCTCTGCCTCACTCTCTCTGTTTTTTTCTCTATCTATCTCTCTTTCCCCCTCTCTCTATATATATCCTCTCACTCACTTTCTACATCTCTCTCTCCATAATAAGTGTACTGAATGTCACTTCACTAACCACTTATTTTCTCGTTCCTACTGATTATTGAACAGCACACACACACACACCACACTACACCACACACACACACACACACCACACCACACTACATACACACACACACACACACACACACACACACACACACACACACACACACACACACACACACACACACACACAGACACACACTTATTATTTATTGATTAAATGCTATTTTGCACGCACTCATTTATCGACTTAAACTCACGCATAAACACATATATAGACGTAGTAGCTTCTACATGGTCACTTGAATTACTAGAAATAGCAGCCAAATTTCCCTCAAATCACAGACACATTAGTATAAAGAACAGTAAGTCTCCTGCTTCCCCCCAACTAGGACACCACCCCCATACATTCGCAAATACACACACGCGCACGCGCGCGCATACACATACATACATTCGTAAACACACACACACTCACACATACACTCAGACACAATCAAATACAGATCCACAAATATACACATACTTACACCACACACACACACACACACACACACACACACACACACACACACACACACACACACACACACAGACATACTTTGGAAAATCCACACATTCGCAAATATATACATGTACACACGTCCATATAACACACACATACATTCATAAATACAGACATACACATACACACACGTCCATATAACTCACACACACACACACACGCACATATATACATTCGCAAATATACACATACCTATCTACGTAGACGCACTCGCACGTGTAAACATAAACACGTGCGCATGCACACATGCACGTGCATTAATTGCTATTCAAACGTCCCCGTTCTATGTTTGTCCAATACAAACATACGTGGTATCTCTAAAGACTCCTCAGTCGTCCTTCAAACACTCATTTATTCTAGAATCGTCGATAAAATATAAATGTGTGTGTGCGTGTTTGTGTGTGGATCTGTGTGTGTGTGTGTGGATCTGTGTGTGTGTGTGTGTGTGTGTGTGTGTGTGTGTCAGTGTGTGTGTGTGTGTGTGTGTGTGTGTGTGTGTGTGTGTCAGTGTGTGTGTGTGTGTGTGTGTGTGTGTGTGTGTGTGTCAGTGTGTGTGTGTGTGTGTGTGTGTGTGTGTGTGTGTGTGTGTGTGTGTGTGTGTGTGTGTGTGTGTGTCAGTGAGTGAGTGAGTGTGAGTGTGTGTGTGTGTTTATATGCGTGGTTGTGTATTTAAGGAGTTCGCTTCGCAGCCTCGTTGAATCAGTTTCCATCCCAACTTCATAAAATCTTGATCAATATTTTCTAAGTTTGAATTCTGTTGACGGGAACTGCGAAAAGCCGTCACAACCTATTACCCAATAGGGTGGCAGTTGCTGCAGGTAATAATAGATTTATAAGCTTTGTTATATAGAAACTACGTATTGTGACAGTTGTAGCTCGTTAACGTCTAACTTCCCCTTTTGGTGAGTGTTGTAGTCCTGTTGTAGAAACTACGTATTGTGACAGTTGTAGCTTGTTAGCGTCTAACTTCCCCTTTTGGTGAGTGTTGTAGTCCTGTTGTAGAAACTACGTATTGTGACAGTTGTAGCTCGTTAACGTCTAACTTCCCCTTTTGGTGACTGTTGTAGTCCTGTTGTAGAAACTACGTATTGTGACAGTTGTAGCTTGTTAACGTCTAACTTCCCCTTTTGGTGAGTGTTGTAGTCCTGTTGTAGAAACTACGTATTGTGACAGTTGTAGCTTGTTAACGTCTAACTTCCCCTTTTGGTGAGTGTTGTAGTCCTGTTGTAGAAACTACGTATTGTGACAGTTGTAGCTTGTTAACGTCTAACTTCCCCTTTTGGTGACTGTTGTAGTCCTGTTGTAGAAACTACGTATTGTGACAGTTGTAGCTCGTTAACGTCTAACTTCCCCTTTTGGTGACTGTTGTAGTCCTGTTGTAGAAACTACGTATTGTGACAGTTGTAGCTCGTTAACGTCTAACTTCCCCTTTTGGTGACTGTTGTAGACCTGTTGTAGAAACTACGTATTGTGACAGTTGTAGTTTATTAGCGTCTAACTTCCCCTTTTGGTGACTGTTGTAGTCCTGTTGTAGAAACTACGTATTGTGACAGTTGTAGCTCGTTAACGTCTAACTTCCCCTTTTGGTGACTGTTGTAGTCCTGTTGTAGAAACTACGTATTGTGACAGTTGTAGCTTGTTAACGTCTAACTTCCCCTTTTGGTGAGTGTTGTAGTCCTGTTGTAGAAACTACGTATTGTGACAGTTGTAGCTTTTTAACGTCTAACTTCCCCTTTTGGTGACTGTTGTAGTCCTGTTGTAGAAACTACGTATTGTGACAGTTGTAGCTCGTTAACGTCTAACTTCCCCTTTTGGTGACTGTTGTAGTCCTGTTGTAGAAACTACATATTGTGACAGTTGTAGCTCGTTAACGTCTAACTTCCCCTTTTGGTGACTGTTGTAGTCCTGTTGTAGAAACTACCTATTGTGACAGTTGTAGCTCGTTAACGTCTAACTTCCCCTTTTGGTAACTGTTGTAGTCCTGTTGTAGAAACTACCTATTGTGACAGTTGTAGCTTTTTAACGTCTAACTTCCCCTTTTGGTGAGTGTTGTAGTCCTGTTGTAGAAACTATGTATTGTGACAGTTGTAGCTCGTTAACGTCTAACTTCCCCTTTTGGTAACTGTTGTAGTCCTGTTGTAGAAACTACCTATTGTGACAGTTGTAGCTTTTTAACGTCTAACTTCCCCTTTTGGTAACTGTTGTAGTCCTGTTGTAGAAACTACGTATTGTGACAGTTGTAGCTCGTTAACGTCTAACTTCCCCTTTTGGTGACTGTTGTAGTCCTGTTGTAGAAACTACGTATTGTGACAGTTGTAGCTTGTTAACGTCTAACTTCCCCTTTTGGTAACTGTTGTAGTCCTGTTGTAGAAACTACGTATTGTGACAGTTGTAGCTCGTTAACGTCTAACTTCCCCTTTTGGTGACTGTTGTAGTCCTGTTGTAGAAACTACGTATTGTGACAGTTGTAGCTTTTTAACGTCTAACTTCCCCTTTTGGTAACTGTTGTAGTCCTGTTGTAGAAACTACCTATTGTGACAGTTGTAGCTCGTTAACGTCTAACTTCCCCTTTTGGTGAGTGTTGTAGTCCTGTTGTAGAAACTACGTATTGTGACAGTTGTAGCTTTTTAACGTCTAACTTCCCCTTTTGGTAACTGTTGTAGTCCTGTTGTAGAAACTACCTATTGTGACAGTTGTAGCTCGTTAACGTCTAACTTCCCCTTTTGGTGACTGTTGTAGTCCTGTTGTAGAAACTACGTATTGTGACAGTTGTAGCTTTTTAACGTCTAACTTCCCCTTTTGGTGACTGTTGTAGTCCTGTTGTAGAAACTACGTATTGTGACAGTTGTAGTTTGTTAACGTCTAACTTCCCCTTTTGGTGACTGTTGTAGACCTGTTGTAGAAACTACGTATTGTGACAGTTGTAGCTTATTAACGTCTAACTTCCCCTTTTGGTGACTGTTGTAGTCCTGTTGTAGAAACTACGTATTGTGACAGTTGTAGCTTTTTAACGTCTAACTTCCCCTTTTGGTGACTGTTGTAGAAACTACCTATTGTGACAGTTGTAGCTCGTAACGTCTAACTTCCCCTTTTGGTGAGTGTTGTAGTCCTGTTGTAGAAACTACGTATTGTGACAGTTGTAGCTTGTTAACGTCTAACTTCCCCTTTTTGTGACTGTTGTAGTCCTGTTGTAGAAACTACCTATTGTGACAGTTGTAGCTTATTAACGTCTAACTTCCCCTTTTGGTGACTGTTGTAGTCCTGTTGTAGAAACTACGTATTGTGACAGTTGTAGCTCGTTAACGTCTAACTTCCCCTTTTGGTGAGTGTTGTAGTCCTGTTGTAGAAACTACGTATTGTGACAGTTGTAGTTTGTTAACGTCTAACTTCCCCTTTTGGTGACTGTTGTAGTCCTGTTGTAGAAACTACGTATTGTGACAGTTGTAGCTTGTTAACGTCTAACTTCCCCTTTTGGTGAGTGTTGTAGTCCTGTTGTAGAAACTACGTATTGTGACAGTTGTAGCTTGTTAACGTCTAACTTCCCCTTTTGGTGACTGTTGTAGTCCTGTTGTAGAAACTACGTATTGTGACAGTTGTAGCTTGTTAACGTCTAACTTCCCCTTTTAGTGACTGTTGTAGACCTGTTGTAGAAACTACATAATATGACAGCTGTAGCCTGATAATGTCTGCCTTCCCATTTGGTGTCTGTTGTGGTCTGTGTTCGGTTTGCCGAATTTGGAAGCTGGGTTATGGTTTGGCATAGCAGGGGTCATGACGACGGGTTAGCTTTCTGTTTAGTATGATGGCTCGTTTTTGTGGGGATGAAATGGAACAATAACGATCTTGTTTACACAGACACACAAACATATATACATACATGCATATATATATATATATAGAGAGAGAAACACACACACACACACATATATATATATATATATATATATATATATACATATATATATATATATATATATATATAGTCAGACAGACAAACAGACACACACTCACATATGTATATATATATATATATATATACAGAGACATACACACAGACACACACCACCCTAGGATTGGTACTTTATTTATCGATTACAGGCAAAGAGCTCAGAGAATTTGAACAAATACCAAGACTTTTCTCCAACTTTTACTCCGACGCTCTAACAACGCTGTCATTCATTTCACCGCCTAATCAATATCAAAGTACCCGGATACTAAACTTCAGCGTTCCATTGTACAGGAATGGTAATATTCTTGCTTCGACAAAGAATGGTTATGTAGCTAGATCCTATTTAGTGAAGAAAAAAAAGATAAAGAAAGAAAAAAAGAAAGGCAGGAAGAAAGAAAGAAAGAAAGAAAGAAAGAAAGAGAAAGAAAGAAAGAAAGAAAGAAAGACATACTATTATTTCTTTATTGATATCTCACTAGTGATTAATATCTTAAAATCAATTTTTCGCTTCATTTACAATTGAAAAGCAAGTGATACAATAATTTTTATACGAAATTTAAAATGGCGGAAAATGTTGAGCTCACCATTTTGTTGCGATACACACAGTATATTTATTGTGGCTTCCATTTTAAGTTACCGAAATATGTCGAACTTACTGTAAGTACTCCTTTCCCCGTCCCTCTCCACACTGTCTCAGATACATGTATGTGAGTGTGTGTGTGTATGTGTCTGTATATATATATATATATATATATATATATATATATATATATATATATATATATATATATATATATATATATATATATATAGTAATAATAATAAATTTGAAGACTAAAATCCAAAGAGGGCTCGATAAGGATAAATATATATCAAATATATAAGAACCGTAGAGCAAATATTTGTTAAAATAACAGATTAAAGTTTAAGCAAAGAATCGCTGCTTTCACACGTTAAGGGTGAAAGCAGCGATTCTTTGCTTAAACTTTAATCTGTTATTTTAATAAATAAATATATATATATATATATATATATATATATATGCGTGTATGTGTATACGTGTGTATCTGTACTTATGCATACATCTGAAAATATGGCGTCTAAATTTCAAAATTAGAAATACTAGAAAATCAGGGAGGCTGTTGTTTTTTCGTCTTTAGCGTAGCTAGCTGTAAGGATGTAGAATTTGTCTTCGATGGTATTAACTCCAATAAATTTCCACATTCTATAGGTTCGTTAATTAAGATTCTATGAATGGATGCCCCTGTATTGCAATTACTGTGATCGTTAACCTTCTCAATATATAACGAAAACACTGTTGGATTGCTAACGAAATAGGAAACTAATTTAAGACTCTGTCAATTACGACTTTGCAAATCTGCAATTTATTTCTCATGTTCAAATGGTTCACTTTATATTTAAATTATCAAAACATTGATCTAATCGTTTTCCTCCATTTTGAATTTCGTATAGAAATTATTGTATCGCTCGTTTTTCAATTGTAAATGAAGCAAATAATTGATTTCAAGATATCATCAGTGTGATATCAACAACGAGATAATAGTATGTCTTTCTTTACTAAATATGATGTCGCTATATAACCATTTTTTTTTTTTTGTTAAAACAAGGTCGGAGGATTGGCAGTATCGGTAGAGCGTCGAATAACATGCTTTGCGACATAGAGTTACATCCCTTTACGTTCTGAGTTCAAATCCTGCTGAGGTTAACTTTGCTTTTCATCCTTACTGGGTCTACAAAATAAAGTACCAGTAACGCACTGGGGTCGATTTAATAGACTTTCCCCTCCCTTCAAAATTGTTGGCCTTCATTGTCATTGCAAGAATCTTGTACAATTAAACCCTGAATTGATATCGTTTAGGCGGCGAATTGGCAGAGTCGTTAGAGCATCGGAGTATATATATATATATATATATATAACAAAGAAAGTGAAGTGTGGTAAGAAACCAGGTGGACCATAACGCACTCGATATTTAGGATAGTAGAGTAGGTAATAGGAAAAGAGTCAGGACCCCGACGGCAGAGCTTCGGCCGTTTTGACAGCTGAGTTCGGATCTAGCTATCGAAACGGTCGGAGCTCTGCCGTCGGCGTCCTGACTCTTTTCCTATACATACATACATATATACATACATATATATATATATATATATAAATATATTGTATCGGGATTTGTTCTTAGTCTCTGAGATTCTAAGTTCAAATCCAGCCGAGGTGAACTTTGCCATTTATTATCTCGAGGGAAATAAATGAAGTACAAGTCCTGGGATGGTACAAGTCCTAGGACAGTTGGAATAGTTAAAGTATCGGGCCGGATGTTTTGTGTATTTGATGATCTGTTCGCCATTTTTTTGTTTGTTTAGTTTTTGTATAGAGATTAATTGTATCGCTCGCCCGCTTTCCAATCGTAAATGAAGCGAATAATTGATTTTGAGATATCAATAATGAAATATTACCAATATAATATCAACAATAAGATAATGGTATGCCTATGTTTCCTTTTTTTTTGTTTTGTTTTGGTTCTTCTGACTAACCAGACCAGGATATTGCTACTACATATGTATTCTTTGTTGAATTAGAATGTTCACCAATCGTAACGCATAAAACCGTGGAGTCTAACATCCGGGTACTTTGATGTTCTGGGTATTTTCATATGGCAATTATATATATCATCCGTTTATATATTTAACAATGCTTCCGTATACACACATATATATGTATATATATATATATATATATATATATATATACTAGAATATGTATATAGTAGTAATATTAGAGATACTTTCACATTTACAATTACTAATAATCTATATATATAAAGTTGTGTATAATAAAACATACACATAGACGGAAACGCACAGTGATTATTATGTTGTTATACACAGAAATTTAATACCAACTTTTCAGAGTAAAAGTGTGAATATATTTACATATTTATGACATACGAGAAGAGAGAACAAATTACAAAATACTAGAAAATAAAAAAAAATAGATGTGGATTAAATTAAAAAATGCAAGGGTGGAGAGGGGGAGGTGAGGGGGTGCAGACATTGCATTTTTGGTGGAGCATAGCATCCCAGCTGCACACCGAAGACAAGATAGCGAAACGAAAATATTGCTGTGGAGAACAGCCAACACCACTCTCTGCATCAGCCACTACCACCTCCCCCTCCACCTCCTCCACCCGGCAACATCCCCAAGAGTAATGCAATTCAACAACAACTGTTACTACTACTACTACTACTACTAATACTACTACTACTACTATTGTGCTGCTTCTGCTACTGCTGCTGCTACTACTACTACTACTATTACTACTACTACTACTACTACTACTACTACTACTACTACTACTACTACTACTACTACTACTACTACTACCACCACCAGCAAAGAATTGTATCGGACGTTCTAACGACTAAGATATAGATATATATCAAAATAGATGCAGTAAATTATACACACACACACACACACACACACACACACATATATATATATATATATATATATATATATATATATATATAATTTACTGCATCTATTTTGATATATATCTATATCTTAGTCGTTAGAACGTCCGATACAATTCTTTGCTGTATTTGTTTGTGCTTTCTACGCCGAGGTCTAATTTTCCTTTCATCTTTCTAATGTCAAATTTAACAAAAGAAATTTTGTAAGTACCGCAAAAAATGTTGGCAACTAAAAAAAGAAGCTATTTGCTCAAATTATTACATTTCCTAATTTTCAATGTTGACATAGACAGCTTTGATTAATTGGAAAATAACTAGCTATTCACTATTCATAATATCCAATGTTATTGATGACTCTCATTTAATATAATTCCCAGCACATAACATCAATTTTCAACATCCTTTTAAATAATCTTGTGTAAGTAACTAGATAGCTTCTTGGAAGACATCTACGAGAAGATTTCCCCAGAAAAGTTTAACAGATAACCCCGCTAACTACCGACATCCATCACTTTACTGGATCAGTATTTTATAAACTGTCTTCTAAATATTGTCAGATAGAATGATTGAACATTTATAAAAAAAAAAAATTAGATCTTGTAGAATTGAATGGGAGTTGGTTTAAGTCTTATCCAACGCCTGACCATCTCCTTATTAACTAGATAGCTATTAGCGGATGGAAATGTCCGCAGAAATAAATTGGTCATGTGCATGGATTGACTACAAGAATATATATGATTTGGTCCCATATGTATGGTTATTCAGAATGATGGAAGTTACCAAATTTAATGACTCCACGGGGAAGATGGTATTAGCAAAAGAAGAAATGAGAAACAGTTCTTAGATTTAGCAACGACACCATTTGTTGACCGTTGGATATTATATAGTAATACACATTGTTAGAAATAGTTTCCCATGAAAAACGAGAAAATAGTCTACTACTACTACTACTACTACTAGTTTCTTATATAGGCACAAGGCCAGCAATTTTAGGGGAGGGGAAAGTCGATTAAATCGACCCCAGAACATTACTGATATTTTATTTTATCGACCCCCCCCCCGTAAGGATGAAAGGCAAAGTTAACCTCGGCGGGATTTGAACTCAAACCGTAAAGGGACGTAACTATGCTGGAAAGCATGGCGTCCGACCCTCTACCGATACTGCCAATTAATAATAGTGCAATAGAAGTGAACTAAAAGTCTTCAGAATTACATTAGTTAAGTTAATAAATCAAATATAACATGGCAGTTAAGAAGATCTCATTTGTAATTCGTACAGTATGATACACAGCTTCATCTGTTAACATTTTGACAAGTTTCCTATAAAAATAAACTTAAGAACGTTCCGGAAAGTAGCAATACTGTGGACTGTGGAGTTACAGTATTCTCACAAATAATTTCTCAATCTAATATTTATATGTATCTGGTCTAATGTGTTTTTAATTATTTTTGAATTAAGAAAAGAAACAACAACCATGAAAACAGCAGCGACAGCAACAACAACAACAATACTACCGATACTGCCAATCCCCCGCCCTTGCGTGTAATAATAATAATAATAATAATAATAATAATAAGATTCTGTCAATATGAGTACATCACAAGTCCTAAAGATACATGTGTGTGTTATGTATGTTCTTTCTTGAACATGGCGGACCTTGTTGTCTCTTGAGGTCACTGGTTGTGACTTGGAGATAACTGGTATGAACATAAAGCAAGATAAATGCAACTATAAGAATAATAATAATAATAATAATAATAATAAGTGTATGTAGTGGCTAACTGGTAACAGCAGGATCGAGTCAAGGAAACATTGTCCCGGTTCTTTCGTTCCTTCGGTTTGCTTCTCTGATACGCAGAACTTCCTGGTCCCAGTGGACAGAATTCAAAAGGCGTTGCTCTGGGAAATAGCAAAGGAGGGTGTGTTGAAAGAGTCATTCCGACTCATAGGAAACATTCTTGCGGGTGGCCCACTCCGATCCGACATTAATTCGTAGGGAGATGGTTCTGGGACCTAGGGCACCAGAGGTTCCCATCGGTATAGATTCAATGATAAAAGGTTGGTATATATTCCACAGCCACGTGTGATGTTAACGTAATTCTCAATAAGGTTTGACGCAAGAAAAATGGAAAAAAAAAATTTACAGAATTCATAGAATTTCTTCTTTTTTTTACAAAATCTTTCTGTCTGTTGCGTGCCACACATGAATGAAGTGACTCCAACCTTGAAATATGAAGGACCGAGGAGCGGCAGAGAGTTATGGAACATTAGGTATTGCTAGTGATGAGGCAGGTGGTGTATTTGAGTGAAAAACTGATTAGCAAATTTAATATATTCCCAACGGTCAGGAAATTGTTAACTTCTGTTTTCAAAGACTTCTTATCTTTATTTTTAGAGTATAAAGAACATTAAAACTGGAAATATAATGAAGTAGAGTAGAGTTTGGGAGAATATTACAATATTACAAATGGCGAAGAGAGAGAGAGAGAGAGAGGGGGGAGGGGGGAGCCGAGTGGGAACACATACACGCGAGAAGGGGTTATTTCAAAAGAAACACACACATATATATATATATATATATGCATATATATATATGCATATATATATATATATATATAAAGCATATATATATATATGCATATATATATATATATATATATATGAAGCAATAAAATTAGTTAATAAATATTTGACCATACCTTCATCAATAATGACTAAGAATTCTCCAGAGTTAAACAGAAACGATAGAAAATTTACCCGTTCTCTCGTCTTTATACTCTCTCTCTCTCTATATATATATATGTTTCCATTTATGTGGAGGAGGAGTATAGATTTGTGGTTGCGGTGTTCGGCTGATCATTTTAAAGTCACGGGATCGATTTGAAGCGGAGCGTTTTGTTCTTGAGTATTTTACTTTACATTTTATTTCACGTTGCTTAAAAACAATGATCTGTACTTGTAATTCAACCGGGTAAAAACACATACAAACACACACACAAACACAGATACGAACACTCTTGCCAATAGATAATGCAGTAGTGTTTGTTTTTCTTCTCTCAGTTATATCTAACGTATGTTTGCTTTGTTTTTGGTGTCATTTTCAAGTTTATCCTTCCATTTTTCGGACTTTCGGAAGCACTTTTTCATGCTCAGAATTACTGAAGCATGGAACAAACTCCCTGCATCAGTTGTTAGCTGTCGAGACACTGCATCCTTTAAAACCTCCATGCCTCCTGAGATTCGCCAACACTACACCTAATATTCCCCATTCCATACACAGGCACACATGTATATCACGACTCATGCACTGTTCACTTTCCTGATATTTGTACATTATTCTATGTACTATACATGCACCTTTGGTGAGTTGTAGTGCACCTGAGCACTGTACACAATAATTTCATTATTATTATTATTATTATTATTATTATTATTATTATTATTATTATTATTATCATAATCTTAATCAGCTTAAACTATCAAAAACTTACTAATACGTCCATTAGTCTAGCTATAGCGTTAAACTAAGTATTCTGTAAGAAGTGACCAACGTTACTAAATAGTTTTCACTAGTTAAGTATAATTAGTAGCTTCTTATTAACTATCAAACAAGAACTTACCATTAGTGACGTTTAGCTATATTAGACATTTTTGAAAAACCTAATTCATTCATGTTACACCAGTCGTTTGAAGCTGGCTTTATATAAAAGCAAATTGCTATAGTATTAAACGCCGACCGAAAAATAAATCTGTTAAATATGTTATATACACACACACACACACACACACACACACACACACACACACACACACACACACACACACACACAGACACAGACACATATATATATTTATATATATTTATATATATATATATATATTTATATATATATATTTATATATATATATATATATTTATATATATTTATATATATATATATATATTTATATATATATATTTATATATATATATATATATATTTATATATATATATATATTTATATATACATATATATATATACATATATATATATATATACATATATATATATATATACATATATACATATATATATATATATATATATATATATATGTATATATAAATATATATATATATATATATATATATATATATATGTATATATAAATATATATATATATATTTATATATATATATATATTTATATATACATATATATATATATATATATATATATATATATATATATTTATATATATATATATATTTATATATACATATATATATATACATATATATATATATATACATATATATATATATACATATATATATATATATATATATATATATATATACATATATATATATGTTTGTATATGTATATATATATATGTTTGTGTGTGTGTGTACTGGAATTGCCTATGTCCATCAGAGAGATAATGGGTATATGTACTCATAGTTTGACATTATCACTTAATTAGTGGAAGCTGTATATGTTATGTGGGTGGTTAAGACATCAAACAATGCGACAGTATGTGTTAAAACTATATTACTCTCCATACAACTCCATCCTCTCATTCGCCATGCACAGTCGTTTATTCATTTCACCTCCAGCATCATTTTACCGCATCTCTCTCTCCCGTCTATCTCCCCCATCACTCTCTCTCTCTCTTTTCTGAGTGAAAATCATGGACATACTCCTTACTTTTCAGCTAACTGCTGGAGATTACAATGAATTAGAGAGAGACTTGTACCCTCAGTCACTTCACGCCATGAGACTTGGATACGTATCGGCCCAACCAGCCTTCTGGCTTAAGTCAGACCTTAGATTTAGATTAGATCTTGAAGATTGCTCAGACGTCCTGAGAAAATAGAAAATTCTAATATCCATTTAATTCTAACACCAATTAAATTTTAATGCCCATTAAATTATAATACCCATTAAATTCTAATACCCATTTAATTCTAACTCCCATTAAATTGTAATACCCATTTAATTCTAACACCAATTAAATTGTAATGTCCATTTAATTCCAACACCTATTAAATTCTAATCCCCATTAAATTCCAACGCCCATTAAATCCCAACTCCCATTAAATTCTAATACCCATTAAATAAGAATGATTAATTTGTAAGTTAGGAGGCAATCGTGTAGACAATCTGTAGCACGTTGACTGCAATTGTAACAACATTTTTCAGACAAATGTATTTCTGGCATCCATAAAGTTAGTCTAAGTGGATTCTTTCTTACTCTTCTTTATTCATCGTTTCTATTTAGTAAATCGATCGTTAAACGTGCTGATCACTAGATTCTAACCGCATCACACAATGTAGTATAGATACAGCAATAGAAGAGAAGAAAAAGAAAAAAAAGCCTCCTTTGTTCAGGTATGTATATTGTATTGTCGTCAATATATACGAGTATAAAATTAGTTTTCAATGAAATCCATTAATTCTTTGTTACGGTGTCTAACAGTGCAATAATGGCGGACAGTTTCTGAAAAAGAAAAAAAAAACGAAAAACTTAAACAATAACCAAACAGTATAACATATTACACCATAACAAGTCTTATGACCCTTTTAAGAGTGTTCTAATTGAATTCTAAGAGATTGAAACAATCTATTTGACAGCATTTATTCCAAATCATGCAAAAGGAAAGGTACTGGACTAATGTAAACTTTACCTATCTCTCTACTATAATGGCGGCGACTTTAGTATGCCATCTTAACTCCTCCGAATATACATAAATATATATATTATATATATATATATATACATGTAAAGTTATATTTAAAATTGTTGGGTTACAACTAGTAAATATTTATAACTGATATAAAAGCACTCGACAAATATTTGGAGTATATTTACAATATTAAATAAATGGAAAACTATATTTATAAAACCATATTTATTTCATTATATATATTTCGGGGATATCATATTAACAATATGCTATGCCTTCATCAGACAAAATACAATATAAACAGTTTTATAGATAAATATATTCGACATACCGTAATAAACATCAACTTCATTTGAAGAGGTTTAAATGAAGTTGATGTTTATTACGGTATGTCGAATATATTTATCTATAAATCTGTTTATATTGTATTTTGTCTGATGAAGGCATAGCATATTGTTAATATGATATCCCTGAAATATATATAATGAAATAAATATGGTTTTATAAATATAGTTTTCCATTTATTTAATATTGTATATATATATATATATATATATATATACTTCTGTAATAAAACGAAGTGGACATTTTATGGTTTTTGTATCTCTGCTATGTTCTCTGGTGTTGTTGTAGGACGATGTGTTTCTTCTCTTAACTGTTAACTCTTTTGATTTGTAGAAGATCAGTATTATACATAAATCTTACCACCACCCATCACCCCACTACTACTACTGCTGCTACTGTTACTACTACTACTACTACTACTACTACTACTACTATTACTACTACTACTAATACTACTACTACTACTACTACTACTACTAATACTACTACTACTACTACTACCACCGCCACCACTGTTACTGCTGCTAATGCTGCTACTACTACTACTAGTACTACTACTATTAATATATACTATGAGAGAGAGAGAGAGAGAGAGAGAAAAGACAGGTTAACGCATTCTTCTTTTGCTTAGTGAAATGAGTTCTTGTTGAAATTAGTAACGACACATAAGCAGTGTATAAAACACACACACACACACACACACACACACACACACATATTAGTAACGACACAAGCAGTGTATAAAACACACACACACACACACACACACACACACACACACACACACACACACACATACATATATTAGTAACGATACAAGCAGTGTATAAAACACACACACACACACATACATATATTAGTAACGACATAAGCAGTGTATAAAACACATACACACACACACATGCATATATTAGTAACGACACAAGCAGTGTATAAAACGAGGTACATTTTCCAAGCGATTGTCATTTTAATTAGTACTAAAGAGACAATAGTTGTAGCATATTAAACATACGTTATCTAAGTAATTACACTATTACACAGTCCACTTAGCTGATATAAGAACCAATCCCACCACATAACATAACATAGGAAACCTCTATTATTAATGTGGATGGGCAGAAGACAATACCATCAAAATTCTTTCTTAAACAGCATTACTGTTTAAGAAACCAATTGCATTCTATTATATTGGCAGTCTCGGTAGAGAGTCGGACGCCATGGGTGGTGGATTGGCAGTATCGGGAGAGGGTCGGACGCCATGCTTTGAGGCATAGAGTTACGGCCCTTGCCATTCTGAGTTCAAATCGCGCCGAGGTTTACTTTGCTTTTCATCCTTACGGGGTCGATAAAA
>OZ024752.1:45822568-45825068 GCA_964016885.1 Eledone cirrhosa | reverse complement strand
AAGAGAAATGACGAAATGGCGTTATAAATATATAGTACTGATAATAATATGTTGAAATTTCAACCTGCTTGATAGTTTTGACATTTTGGATAGTTTTGATATGTATATTTTAGAGATATTGATACCTTTATTGGTACATTAAGGTTTTGCCCTCAGACCGTTACCAACGATCAAGATTTTGGGGCAGATAATAAATACAGGTTGACTTCCGTCTCTATCTATCAATCTATGTAACTGTCTATATATAAATATATATATGGAGGTCCATGGCTTAGTGGTTAGAGCATTGGGCTTGCAATCGAAAGGTTGTGAGTTCAATTCTCGGACCGGGTGATGTGTTGTTTCCTTGAGCAAGACACTTTATTTCACATTGCTCCAGTTTACTCAGATGTAGAAATGAGATGATAGGGACTGGGGTCCCTATCATTAAATCATCCAAGACACCTCCAACGAGATATACCTTGGGGGAGGCCAGCTAAACATGCACAGGTGTGAGCTGTCACAACTATATATATATATATATAGAATGTATAGATAGATAGATAGATATATATCTTTTAATTTTGTATATATATATCTATATATATTCAAAATTAAAAGATATGTATATCTATCTATCTATCTATCTATCTATCTATACACACACATATATATATATATATATATATATATATTTGAAATTAAAAGTTATGTGTATATATATATAGAGAGAGAGAGAGAGGACCATATATCCAAGAGAATACACAATATAATGTATATATTTAAAGCAGATATTTTATTTTGAATTATTTTAGCTTTGGACAAAGTCTATTGAGATTTTTTATTGAGAAGCACAAAAATCAAACATATTTGATGTTTTAATACCTCACATTTGTATATATATATATATATATATAGATATATATATATATGCATACATATACATATATATATATTATATATATGTAAGTATATATATATATATATATATATATATAGATATATATATATATGCATACATATACATATATATATATTATATATATGTAGGTATATATATATATATATATATATATATATATATATATATATACATATATATAATATATATATATATATATATACATATATATAATATATATATATATATATATATATATATACATATATATAATATATATATATATATATATATATATATACATATATATAATATATATGTAGGTATATATATATATATATATGTATGTATATATATACACACATATATATACATATATATATATATATACACACATATATATATACATATATATATATACATACATATATATATATATATGTATGTATATATATACATACATATATATATATATATTAATATATATATATATATATATCTAACCCTCTCCCCCCCTCTCTCTAGAGAGAGAGGGGGGGGGGGTAGATAGATACATAGTTAGTTGGAGAGACAGATGTCCATATAAGTAGAGAGAAGAGCGCGGAACTTCAAATGTGTCGGTATTAAAGTAAGTAGAACAGTGTATTTTGTGTTGAGCATAAAATCTTAATTTCAAATACTTGCGGCACTTTTCTTCTCTCCTACATGTTGATTATAAAGAAAGGTATTCAGCTGTAAAACTCCTTTCTCTAATGAGAATATTATTGATTTCTTAGAGAGAGACAAAAAGCAAACAATAAATGGGATGTATAAGGTAGAAAGAGAATTGTGTGTGAGATTTATAGAAGCATTAGGAAAGTATTTTAAGGGAAAGTATTGCAACTGGATATCAATATGTGATTTCTTACTTTCTTTGTACTGAAAATGAAAAAAAAAAAATGAAAGAAATACTGACTGCCCTTCTATGATATATTTTTCTATGGTACTCGCCTATATAAAGAAGAAAATATAGTCGGGTACATTTGATGATTATCACATGACTTGACCCAATCCTCTCTCTCTCTCTCTCTCTCTCCAAGGATGGGGAAGGGGGGGGGGAGAAGAAGGTGAAGAAGAAGTAGAAGCAGAAGAAGAATAAGCAGAAGAAGAAGAAGAAGAAGAGGAATAATAATAATAATAATAATAAGAAGAAGAAGGATACATATACTATTATCTCCCTATTTTTCTACTACCCCCTTCCCCCCTCATCCCTAACAACGCTGTTTAACAAGATTTCCCTGAAATATTTCAACAGTGTTAGACGTAAGTGAGATAAGAAGAGTGAGGCCGTCGGGTCTTGTTATAGTTCCAATATTTTAGCGTCATCAATCCGATTGCAAGAGGGCAAACGATATTTTCAAAATAAGCCTTAAAAACAGATAAGAACCTATTATCAGCTTCTCCTGTTGCCAAAACAATATCAGCAGCAACAACAACAACAATAACAACAACAATGCTGAATATTTCCTTTCATTTTCTCCAATCTCCAGATTAAAGAATCTTTTTCGCAAGCGAGAAATTTCAATATATCTACCTTTAAGCTCCCCAAACAATTTGTTACCCTAGAACCTGTAATAGATA
>OZ024752.1:45812568-45817568 GCA_964016885.1 Eledone cirrhosa | reverse complement strand
TGTATAACTGTGTGTGTGTGTGTAGATGTATGTGTATGTGTAGATGTGTGTAGCTGTATGTGTGTATGTGTATGTGTGTATGTGTATGTGTATGTGTGTATATATGTAGCTGTATGTGTGTAGCTGTGTGTGTGTTTCTCCCCCTCCCTACTGGTTAGTTAGATATGGCTGAATTAAGAGATTAATGAATTGAAAACTAATCGAAACGAGTGATGACACACACACACATACACACTTACAGACACACACACTTACATACACACACATACACACACACACACTTACACACATACACACACACACACTTACACACACACACACACACACACACGCCATCACAAACACAGATGCACAAGCAAACATATATATACCACACCAGACCACATACATACATACACATACATACACATACATACACATACATACATACATACACACACATACATACACATACATACATACACATACATACATACATACATACATACACATACATACACACATACACATACATACACATACATACATGCACATACATACATACACATACATACATACATACACATACATACATACACATACATACACATACATACATACACATACATACATACACATACATACATACACATACATACATACACATACATACACATACATACATACACATACATACATACATACATACACATACATACATACACATACATACACATACATACATACATACATACACATACATACACACACATACATACACATACATACATACACATACATACATACATACACATACATACACATACATACATACACATACATACATACACATACATACATGCACATACATACATACACATACATACATACATACACATACATACATACACATACATACACATACATACATACACATACATACATACACATACATACATACACATACATACATACACATACATACACATACATACATACACATACATACATACACATACATACATACACATACATACACATACATACATACATACACATACATACATACACATACATACATACACATACATACATACATACACATACATACACATACATACATACACATACATACATACACATACATACATACATACACACACATACATACACATACATACACATACATACATACACATACATACATACACATACATACATACACACACACACACACTCTTACGCTCCCTACACACTTACACACTCAGACGCACCCCTCCCCCCTCCCTCCTCCAGCCCACAGAGTATAATGGAATAATTAATATTACCATTTTATTCAGCCTGACCTCCCCTATATATGAACCCAATACTATTTATCATAGTCTACTGTTCTATTAGTCTACTGTACTATTTGGTGGAGGCACGTGGCCTAGTGGTAAGGGTGTTGGACTTACGATCATAATGTCGTGAGTTCGATTCCTGGGTTTCACGTTGCTCCAGTATTCTCAGCTGTAAATGAGTACCAGCAATATCTGGGAGTTTAACCCTGCAATGGACTGGCGTCGTGTCCAGGGGGAAGTCGTGTAGGGAAGTCTTGTACTCTCTGCCCTAAGCACCGGCCAAATGAGCCTTCTTGGCTTAAGACAGACTTTAGTCTACTGTACTATCACAGTCTACCGTTCTATTCTTCTTTCATTTTATCAGCGGTTCGCTGCAATATATGTTAGAAGACTTTACTATTTAACTGGGAGTAAGACCAGACCAGACCAGACGAGACCAGACCAGACCAGACAAGACCAGGCCAGACAAGACCAGGCCAGGCCAGGCCAGGCCAGACCAGACCAGACCAGACCAGACGAGAGGGCAGTAGGACCGGAGTAGGATTGACTCTGCATTAATCTTGACATCTAAAGTACCTCAACAAGTAACATTTAAAAAGTGTTCTTCCTACGATGACATGACCATCACTGCTTATCTTACAACGTCCGTATAGAACTAGTAAGCCATGGCAGACTAGGTGAAATATCTGGTCTTCCTACGATGACATGACCATCACTGCTTATCTTACAACGTCCGTATAGAACTAGTAAGCCATGGCAGACTAGGTGAAATATTTGGTCTTCCTACGATGACATGACCATCACTGCTTATCTTACAACGTCCGTATAGAACTAGTAAGCCGTGACAGACGAGGTGAAATATCTGATACTTCTTATAGTTGAGAAACAAACAGAAAGAAAACAGATACCAAAAAACCAAGCAAGGCATACAAAGATAATTGAATATTTAAAATAAAACTACGTTACAAAGAATTTTCTTATTTTTAATTTGAAGTTTTATTTCAACTTTGACTTTTATGAAATATTTTAAAATCTATCTTTTCCGCCATGTTTGATACGAATTAAACATCCGTTGGTTTTAGTCTTCTCATTGTTTTAATAATTTAATAACTATATAAACGAAGAAATCCTATATATATATATATATATATACACACACACACACACACATATATATATATATATATATATATATATATATATATATATATATATATATATATATATATATATATAGTAATAATAATAAACGTGAAGACTAAAATCCAAAGAGGGCTCGATAAGGATAAATATATATCAAATATATAAGAACCCTAGGGCAAATATTTCAGAAGATCCCGTTAAGGGTGAAAGCAGCGATTCTTTGCTCAAATTTTAATCTGTTATTTTAATATATATATATACATATACCATTTGCCTCCATCATGGAATCATGGATCAACTAACCACTCTTGCTATATTAACACATTTTCATCTGCTTAACTTCAAGAACTAAGCCTGTAAATAACATTATTTTTTCTTCCACATTGACTTTTTATGCTCTACATTATGCGCGGTTTTTTTCTTTTTTCTTTTCACTTCATAAACCTTGTTTGTAAATAACATTATTCTTTCTGCACCTTCTCTTTAACATGTGCCACACCACACCAATACATTTCACTATCATTTGATAATGCATAAAAATGCTGAAACCGGTAATAGGCAATTATTAAATATATAAATAGATAAATAAATGCCATTGTTAAATAATAAATAAATCAACTAATACCTTAACACTTCACACAAAGTAAAACATTTCGTTTTAATCATTTTCTAACCCAGAAAAGAGAGAGAGAGAAACAAAAAAGTAAAAAAATATATTTTTCTTCCTAATAATCGACTCTTTCTCCTTGTTTTCATATATATATATATATATATATATATATATATATATATATATATATATATATATATATATATATATGTATATATATATAATATATATATATATTATATATATAGCAGTAGTAGTTTCTGTGTTGGTGTTTATTCAATATTTCTCAATTCCTCCTCCATGTTTCCATCTCTCCATGTCTCCATCCCTCCATGTCTCCATGTCTCCATCCCTCCCTGTTTCCATCTCTCCATGTTTCCATCTCTCCATGTCTCCATCCCTCCATGTTTCCATCCCTCCATGTCTCCATCCCTCCATGTTTCCATCCCTCCATGTTTCCATCTCTCCATGTCTCCATCTCTCCATGTCTCCATCCCTCCATGTTTCCATTTCTCCATGTCTCCATCTCTCCATGTCTCCATCCCTCCATGTTTCCATCTCTCCATGTCTCCATCCCTCCATGTTTCCATTCCTCCATGTTTCCATCCCTCCATGTCTCCATCCCTCCATGTTTCCATCCCTCCATGTTTCCATCTCTCCATGTCTCCATCTCTCCATGTCTCCATCCCTCCATGTTTCCATCTCTCCATGTCTCCATCTCTCCATCTCTCCATGTCTCCATCCCTCCATGTCTCCATCCCTCCATGTTTCATCTCTCCATGTCTCCATCCCTCCATGTTTCCATCTCTCCATGTCTCCATTCCTCCATGTTTCCATCTCTCCATGTCTCCATCTCTCCATGTCTCCATCTCTCCATGTTTCCATCCCTCCATGTCTCCATTCCTCCATGTTTCGATGTCTCCATTCCTCCATGTCTCCATCCCTCCATGTTTCCATCCCTCCATGTTTCCATCCCTCCATGTTTCCATCCCTCCATGTTTCCATCTCTCCATGTTTCCATCTCTCCATGTCTCCATTCCTCCATGTCTCCATTCCTCCATGTCTCCAGCCCTCCATGTTTCCATCACTCCATGTTTCCATCTCTCCATGTCTTCATTCCTCCATGTCTCCATCCCTCCATGTTTCCATCTCTCCATGTTTCCATCCCTCCATGTTTCCATCTCTCCATGTTTCCATCCCTCCATGTTTCCATCTCTCCATGTTTCCATCCCTCCATGTCTCCATCCCTCCATGTCTCCATGTTGTTGTTTCTCTCCACCAAAGATAACCAGGATATTTGCTTTCTCTTGTTTTTTTTATATACATTTTTTAAATTGTTTTTATACGCTTTTGATGTCGTTGTTATTGTTGTTGTTGTTGTTGTTGTTGTTGTTGTTGTTGTTGTTGTTGTTGTTGTTGTTGTTGTTGTTGTTGTTGTTGTTGTTGTTGTTGTTGTTGTTGTTGTTGTTGTTGTTGCTGGTGTTGTTGCTGCTGTTGCTGCTGCTGCTGCTGCTGTTGTTGTTGTTGTTGTTGTTTCCAAATCATCACAATGTTCTTAGTAATTAATATTTATATTGAAAATTATATCCGGTACTGGAGGTATGACGTCATAGAAGAGTATGGTGGTGGTGGTGGTGGTGGTGGTGATGACGATGACGATGATGGGGTTGATGATGATGATGATGATGATGGTGATAATGGTAATGACGATGACGATGGCGATGTTCATGATGACGACGATGATGATGATGATGATGATGATGATGATGATGAGATTGATGATGATGGTAGTGATGATGGTGATGACGATGATGTTGGTGATGGTGATGGTGATGATGATGATGATGATGATGGTGATGGTGATGACTAAGACATGTACAACTGTAAACAGTTTCGTTCGACAGTTTAACTCTCAACATCCTGAAACC
>OZ024752.1:45775068-45782568 GCA_964016885.1 Eledone cirrhosa | reverse complement strand
TCAATCTACAGGATGAACTCAGTGCAGAAAAAATACCTGTCTTATCACATACCACACGCATACTCTCTCTCTCTCATACACACAGACACACACGCATACACTCTGTCACACACACACACACATCTACATATGTCCATAGATACACTCAGAGACACAACCCACAGCCACTTTCCTACGCACACCGATAGACTCTCACACACAGACACATATGCTCACACACACATACTCACTCACTCACGCACACACACACACACACACACACATACTCACTCACTCACTCACACACACAGACACACACGGAGTTACCTTTTATGTTCTGTTGCTCATGTCACTAAGCTAATCCTTAGTAATCTCGTACCAAGGGTTTAGTACAATTCCCTTTGGTAAACGCACCAATGATGAAATACTTCAGGATTTCCGCTTAACTTAAATTGCTATTTGTAGTGTTTCCATCCTTATCTTTCATATTAGTCACACTGGCAATCTAAAGTTATCGAATTTATTACGAAATCAATGTGAATATATAAAGACATGATTAGAATATCTTTCTCTTTGTTATCTTCCTCTGTTCATGATCTGAAGCAACGAAACAGTTCTCTCCGAATACCCGAACGTTATGTTAACGTAGCATCAATGTAAGGAACATTTGTTAAATGATTTGGAAAGTTCGCCTATTACTGGAAGTTTCTCATTTCACATAAATAAATACATAAAGGAAACTTGTGAGATATTTAATATTGATTTCTAACTATAGTGTAGGTACAAGGCCAAAGTGGATAATTGGATAGTTATTGGAACGTTGGGTAGAATAGTTGGCAGCATACGTTTCGGGTCTCTTCTCTCTGAGTTCAACTTTGCCTTTCATCTATTCAAAGTCTTCTTCTTCTTATTATTATTATTATTATTATCATATTATCATTGGTGGATTGGCAGTATCGGTAGAGGGTTAGACCCCATGCTTTACGGTCTGAGTTCAAACCCCATCTAGCTGTCGAAACGGCCGGAGCTCAGCCGTCGGGGTCCTGATTCTTATCCTATATATATATGTATGTATGTAAAAGGTAAACAGAAATAACAACACAATCGGTACAGTATATGGAAGGGATATATAAGGTTAACGCTTGATATAGCAGGAAGACGGTCTTAACATTTCGGATGCTAGTCCTTCACCAGAAGAAAGAATGAGAAATAAGATAGATTGAGGGGACGGGCGGGTTGGAATTGGAAAAAATGTCTTTAGATAAATATATATATATATATATATATATATATATGAGAGAGAGAGAGAGAGAGAGAGAGAGAGAGAGAGAGAGAGAGAGAGAGAGAGAGAGAGATGACACCGAAGATTAACTGTGGCTTATGTGGTGTCAGCAAAAAGATTTCGTTAAAAAAAAAGGAGGAAAAAAAACAACTAAAATCTGATTTCCTACGATGTATTTTCATTGAACACAGAAATTCGATGCGTAAACTTTTTTTTTTTTCATAATAAATAGGAAAAATCAGAAGGAATGGAATCCCGAACACAATGCCATGATATTGGCAAGATATCAAGAATCGAAGAAATAACGTATTTAACTGACTCACCAAGACTAAATCTTTGTATTTATCGACAAAACCTAACAAATCAATGCGGAATTCTTTTTCAAATTGTGAAGTTATTATAACCGCATCTATTATTAAAACTGGACGTTGAATTTGTTACAATCATGTAAACAGAATGAGTCATGGGAATTCTGGGTAAAATTACTCTGTTTTATATATATCTATATATCTATTTGTCTATCTATCTATCTATCTATCTATCTATCTATCTATCTATCTATCTATCTATCTATCTATCTATCTATCTATCTATCTATCTATCTATCTATATATCTATCTATCTATCTATCTATCCATCTATCTGTGTATGTGTGTGTATGTGTGCGTGTGTATGTATATATATGTGTGTGTATATGTGTGCATATGTTTATATATATATATATGTGTGTGTGTGTATGAATATATATATGTGTGTATATCGATCATCTTTATATCCATATACAATCTACAAATGTTACAAACCAATGGGTAATACATCAAAATATCTTACAAGCCTCTATATGATTGCTTGACTTGCTAGAAATAGCAGCAACATCTCCTGCAAATCGTATTCTACAGTATAACTTCTGTTTGTAAAATATAGTTGACATATGTTTATGTATAACAGAAAACAAAATAACATTTGCTAAATATAAAATAAATAGATAAATAATTGACCGGGTAATTAGGGCATCGGACTAAAAATGTCTCGCTATTTGTTCCAGCTTATTGCGCTCTGTGGTCAACTTTTCCCAAGGTCAATTTTATCTTTCATCTTTTCGAGCCGATAAATAAAGTACCAATCCAATACTGAGACAACGGCCAACTACCACAACTATAGGTTAAATAAATGGCGTCACCAACCCGCAATTGGTCAAACGTGGTGTGGTGAGTACATGAGTGTGGTTACATCCCTGACTTGACCAAAACCAGAAGTGATGGAGGTCAAGTCGGGAGGGGTTCCCTCAACAAGCATGAGAAGGCCCTGGAGGTAAAATAAATAGCTTCACCAACCCGCAATTGGTCAAACGTGGTGTGGTGAGTACGTGAGTGTGGTTACACCCCTGACTTGACCAAAACCAGAAGTGATGGAGGTCAAGTCGGGAGGGGTTCCCTCAACAAGCATGAGAAGGCCCTGGAGGTAAAATAAATAGCTTCACCAACCCGCAATTGGTCAAACGTGGTGTGGTGAGTACGTGAGTGTGGTTACATCCCTGACTTGACCAAAACCAGAAGTGATGGAGGTCAACCAGGGAGGAGTTCCACCAACAGGAGTAACAAGGCCCTGGGTGGGATTAGGTTGGTTTATAAGTGAAATTATATATTCTGTTCAGTTTTACTCAGAGGAAATTTGTATTGGCTGACTTTCAACACAACAGAGCCACTTTAGCTGATCTGTCTTTCACTGTGGACCACAGAATTGTGTGTTACACATAACGGTTTAGTTTCTGACCTTTACATAGGAATGTGTGCATACATGGAGTTTCCCTGTATGCATGTGTGTGCGTGTGTCTGTATGTGTGGGCTCGTGCGTGTGTTTGTACATATATACACGTGTATATATATATATATATATATATATATATATATATATATATGTATATATGTGTGTGTCTCTATCTTGCTATATATGCCTGTTGATATGTCCGTGTGTATGTATGTATATCCGTTTATGTTTATATATGCATATATATGCATATATATGCATATATATGCATATATATGCATATATATACATATATATGCATATATATACATATATATATGCATATATATGCATATATATGCATATATATACATATATATATGCATATATATGCATATATATGCATATATATGCATATATATACATATATATATGCATAGTCCAGAAATAGCCGTCCAAACGGCTTGAGCTCTGCTGTCGGGGTCATACCTTTTCCTATATATATATATATATATATAGGCGTTTAGTACGTGTGTGTGTACATGTTTAGTATGTATGTGTGTGTGTGTGTGTATATGTTTAGTATGTTCGTGTGTGTGTATATGTTTAGTATGTATGTGTGTGTCTGTACGTGTTTAGTATGTATGTGTGTGTGTATATGTTTAGTATGTATGTGTGTGTGTGTACGTGTTTAGTATGTACGTGTGTGTGTGTGTATATGTTTAGTATGTTCGTGTGTGTGTATATGTTTAGTATGTATGTGTGTGTGTGTGTATATGTTTAGTATGTTCGTGTGTGTGTATATGTTTAGTATGTTCGTGTGTGTGTATATGTTTAGTATGTTCGTGTGTGTGTATATGTTTAGTATGTACGTGTGTGTGTACATGTTTAGTATGTATGTGTATATGTTTAGTATATATGTGTGTGTGTATATGTTTAGTATGTACGTGTGTGAGTGTGTATATGTTTAGTATGTTCGTGTGTGTGTATATGTTTAGTATGTACGTGTGTGTGTACATGTTTAGTATGTATGTGTATATGTTTAGTATGTGTGTGTGTATATGTTTAGTATGTACGTGTGTGTGTGTGTATATGTTTAGTATGTACGTGTGTGTGTACGTGTTTAATATGTATGTGTGTGTGTGTACGTGTTTAGTATGTGTACAAAATGTTATATTTTTCCCTCTTGTAGTTCTCCACATATATTTGATCCTGTTGTCTTCTTTAATTAGATTCTTCAAAATAACAGATTTTTACCGATTCCATCTTCTCTACCTTTGTCTCCCCCCCTTCTCCCCTCTCCTCTCCCTTCAACCACACCTCTTAGTCCTTTCCCTATTCTCTCTCTCTCTCTCTCTGTTACTCTATCGCTTTCTCTCTTTCTCTCTCTCTCTCTCTCTTTCTCTCTCTCTCTTTATCTTTTTAACCTTTCTCTTTATTCTTTTTCGTTTTGTTTTCTTCTACTACATAGCATCCATTCTCTCTCTCTCTCTCTCTCTCTCTCTCTCTCTCTCTGCCACTTTCTCCCTCTCTATCGCTTTCTCTCGCTCTCCCCATCTCTCTCTTTCTCTCTCTGTCGCTTTCTCTCTGCCCCCCCCCCCCGCCCGCTCTCCCTCTCTGTCATGTTTGGTCTCTTTTTTTTCTTCTTTTTCCTTCACCCCCTTCCACCCCCTCCACCTATATTTCCTTTGTTATTATCTTTCTGTTTTGCTTTTAAGTTTTTTTTTTTTTTTCATGTAATTTTATTGTTTATTTTATCATGTTTTTCAAAGTTTGCTTTGATTCGTTTATCTCTCTCTCTCTCTCTCTCTCTCTCTCTCTCTCTCTCTCTCTCTCTCTTTCTGTCTCTCTCCCTCTCTCTCTCTTTCTCTTTCTCTCTCTTTCTCTCTCTCTCTTTCTCTCTCTCACTCTCTCTCTTTCTCTCCCTCTCTCATATTTGTGTATGTATATCTATGTACATGTGTGTGTGTGTATCTGTATATCTATATGTATATATGTGAGTGTATGTGTATATCTATATGTATATATGTGAGTGTATGTGTATATCTATATGTCTATATGTCTATATGTGAGTGTATGTGTATATCTATATGTATATATGTGAGTGTATGTGTATATCTATATATCTATATGTCTATATGTGTGTGTATGTGTATATCTATATGTCTATATGTGAGTGTATGTGTATATCTATATGTCTATATGTGAGTGTATGTGTATATCTATATGTCTATATGTGTGTTTATGTGTATATCTATATGTCTATATGTGAGTGTATGTGTTTATAAAATAAAAGCAGACACAGCTTCTCTATCGATTGACTCCTCTCACTCGATTCTGCCACATACATACACAATACTCTCAACTTTTAACAAGCATTTTTTTTTACCATTTTTTGATTCCACCACAGAAACATTCCCTCAACCCTCTCATTTCTTTTACTGGTGATTCTATTTTTATCCCAAAACACACACACGCACACACACACACGGACATGGACACACACACATACACACTTGCACATACACAGCCACACGCACACACACGCGCGCACACACGCACACACACATACACACACGCGCGCGCTAACACGCACACACGCACACGGGCGTGGACACACACGCACACACACACTCACACACGGACATGGACACACACATGATACACACATGCACATACACAGACACAGGCACACACACGCACACACACATATATAAGTGTAGTGATTTCCAGGGCTTGACTGATGAGATGAGACTGACAGTTTTGATCATTGCGTTTACTACTACTACTACTACTACTACTACTACTACTACTACTACTACTATATATTTTATTGTCCAGTTAGTATATATATATATATATATATATATACATATATATATATATATATATATATATATATATATATATATATAAATATATATATATATATATATATATAATATATATATATATATATATATATATATATATATATATATATATATATATATATATATATATATATATATACTGTATATCAAATTATAAATGTGAGAAGAAAATAGACAAAATATGCCTAATGTTTTCTCCAAAGTCCTGACTGCAGTTTCGCCAATAGGTTTGCAGCTGTAATGCAACAAGAAGTGCACCAGAGCTGTGAGGCTATCGGCTTCTCAAGAGACCCCTCATATATATATATATATATATATATATATATATATATATATATATATATATATATATATATATATATAACGAAGGAAATGTGGTAAGGAACCAGGTGGACCATAACGCACCAAAGTACTCAATACTTAGGGTAGTAGAGTGGGTAATAGGAACGAGTAGGACCCCGACGGCTGAGTTCAAGCCGTTTCGGCGGCTAATTCTGGACGCCAGAATTAGCCGTCGAAACGGCTTGAACTCAGCCGTCGGGGTCCTACTCGTTCCTATATATATATATATATATATATATATATATATATATATATATATATATATAATAACTGGACAATAAAGAGGGGTCATCCATGGAAAATGATTGCTTTGTGTCTCTGATGAAAATTATTCGCTGTTTGCATGTTAGTAGAACATGATGAAGGATTGAATAAAAGCGTGGAGAGCGGGGGTGGGGTGGAGGGTATAATCTGAAAAATTAATAATCGTGGGACGAGGGGGACATTTATTCAAGACGTGAGAGTACATAAACGTATATTAATATCTTTCTTTCTCATGAGTTTTGAAAACTCTTGCAAGCTTTTAAATAAAATCTTTTGTAGATTTTTTTTTTCTTTGTGCTGTATCTTATAGTATACAGGAAACTCAGTAAGGAATTATAATGTTGTAGCTTTTAAAATCTCCGTTCAGTAGATTGTATGACAATGTCTAAAACAGCATAATAGAAATTAAGTTAGAATTTCTACTTTAGATTTCCTGATGTCTCATCTTTGGATTCCTAGTCCAGTTCTTTCTTTTGTTTTGTTTTTCTCCTATTTCTAGCGTGTTCTGTGTCAAAATTTGATAGTCTCTTGTTCCCTTTCAATCTCAATAGCATGTCTAAACCTTCATCATACCTAACACTTCTTTTTTGAGATTCTCCAAGTGTGACAAACATACACATATATACACAAGATAGATTTTAATTGTATTCACTAATATAAGTTCGTTGAAGTTACCTACATCTAATTAGGCATTCAATGAATATTAGTCATTGTCTAAAGGTTTACCTTGTACCTTCAATATTCTTACCCATTAACACTTTTCTAATTTAAATCATTACAAATACGCTAGTTAATCAGTTTCAGGCTTGCCAACCTCTAAAAACTTAACCAGGGAGTACCATGAAAGAAGGCACATGGCTTAGTGGTTAGAGCATTGGGCTTGCAATCGAAAGGTTGTGTGTTCAATTCTCGGACAGGGTGATGTGTTGTTTCCTTGAGCAAGACACTTTATTTCACGTTACAGAGGTACAGAGTAAGGTAAAATTTTGTCTTAAATTTTACCTTACTCTGTAC
>OZ024752.1:45760068-45770068 GCA_964016885.1 Eledone cirrhosa | reverse complement strand
ATTCGTATATATTAGTTGAATAATTTGTAGCTGAATGAATGTAAGTGTGTGTGTATGTATGTATGTGTGTGTGAGAGAGAGAGAGAGAAGGGTGTGTGTGTGAGGGAGAGAGAGAGAGAGAGAAGGGTGTGTGTGTGAGGGAGAGAGAGAGAGAGAGAGAGAGAGAGAGAGAGAGAGAGAGAAGGGTGTGTGTGTGAGGGAGAGAGAGAGAGAGAGAGAGAGAGAGAGAGAAGGGTGTGTGTGTGAGGGAGAGAGAGAGAGAGAGAGAGAGAGAGAAGGGTGTGTGTGTGAGGGAGAGAGAGAGATAGAGAGAGAGAGAGAGAGAGAGAGAGAGAAGGGTGTGTGTGTGAGGGAGAGAGAGAGAGAGAGAGAAGGGTGTGTGTGTGAAGGAGAGAGAGAGAGAGAGAGAGAGAAGGGTGTGTGTGTGAGGGAGAGAGAGAGAGAGAGAGAGAGAGAAGGGTGTGTGTGTGAGGGAGAGAGAGAGAGAGAGAGAGAAGGGTGTATACATAATATCCATAATATATATATATCAATAGATGTACAACAAATATATATACACACTATATACACTATATGCACTATATACATTATATACACTATATACATTATATACATTATATACACTATATACATTATATATACATTATATACACTATATATACACTATATACACTATATACATTATATACAGTATATACATTATATACACTATATACATTAAATACATTATATACACTCTATACATTATATACACTATATACACTATATACATTATATACACTATATACATTATATACATTATATACATTATATACACTATATACATTATATACACTATATACACTATATTCACTATATACATTATATACACTATATACATTATATATACTATATACATTTTATACATTATATACACTATATATACATTATATACACTATATATACTATATACATTATATACACTATATACATTATATACACTATATACATTTTATACATTATATACATTATATACATTATATACACTCTATACATTATATACACTATATACATTATATACACTATATACACTATATATACATTATATACACTATATACATTTTATACATTATATACACTATATACATTATATACACTATATACATTATATACACTATATACATTTTATACATTATATACATTATATACATTATATACACTCTATACATTATATACACTCTATACATTATATACACTATATACACTATGTACATTATTGAAAAATATCATGATGAGTATTTATATTATTTTCATCTTAACTGATTGCTTTTGTATTTTATGAAACGGTCGTCTGCTTTTTATCTTATTCTTCCTTTTATTCTCCGTAGCCTACAAGAACAAAAATATTTACGAATATTTGTGGGAGGCCTAAAACACCAATTTTAAAATCTTTTATTGATTTTAGATATTTTCCATTTACAATTTCTTTCGCCATTTTTATTCTCATATTTATTTTCATACAATTTTCGCTTCTTTTTTTCTTTCTTTCTTGATTCATTTATTTATTTCTTGATTTATTTGTTTTCATTTTATCTTTGATGATTTTGAAAAGACATCATGGAATCAATGGTGTAATTGTTATTTTATATTTTGCACCATATTTAATGCATATTCAGAAATTATCTGACCCACTTTTTAAGCTCTCCAGCACATACAGTAAGTAAAACAAACAGTCATATATACAAAGCAATTTTTTCATTTTTGTTTCTTTCTGTACATTACAATACAAGATGACCTCTCAATATTTTCTGCTCCACCCTTCCCATTATTATTAAAATTTTTTATTGAATATGAAATTTGTTTATCCGAATAAAACTGTTTGGTCAAACTGAGATAATTCAATCGCTATTAACTCTTGTGCGTACGTGTGTATATTGAGTAAATTCTTCTCTTCCTCCTCGCTGTTGTTACATATGCATAAAACTTGAACACTTTTTCGACTGTGGACAGCTGCGTATATGGCTTAAACAGATCCAGTGTGGGTTACTCACCAGTTTTCCCCAGAGATTCCTTAAACAGTTAAGCAATGGATACATTCTCTCTACTCCATACCCCTCTTTCTCTCCCTCTCTCTCGCTTCTCACCCTTATTTATTGCTTTCGTTTCTCTTACTTTCTTGCTCCTGCACTCTTTCTGGGGCACCACATTGAAAGGATATTGACCCCTAGTACGTATTTTCTTTAACCCTTTAGCATTTACATTACTCTATATATATACTATTGTATTTTCACAGTAAAGGCTTTACCTCCCATAATTATCTCACATAATATCGAATCTATGAGATTTTGATATTATTTATTTTGAGAACAATACCTTAATGTCGGTATGAGTGGCCGGTTACGGCCAGTTTGAACAGAAAAAGGTAAGAATATTCTGGCCGGATATGGTCGGTTTAAATGCTAAAGGGTGGAGAGAGAACAGCCATGACATCACGATCGGCTCAATAAATATTCCGATGAGTTTTCTGACAACAAAACTCCGGGTCATTTAGTTGAACCCTTTTATAAGCAAGACCCCTACAGAATTATCCTGCTCGGTAAATCCTTTATAACTAGATTCGGTCGATAACCCCACCACGAAAAATAACATTTGTTGAAAAACTAAACAAATATGTTTTAAAAAATCCTAAAGCTTGGTTAGAGAGTAAACTTATTGATTCAAGCAATTTTAGATCGAACTCATTAACGATCACGGGAAATCGCAACGAACCATAACACAAAGCTAAAATTGAAGCTACCATTCAAATCAGAACTGTGTTTTTACTAATTAAGTTACAGGTGAAATAAATAACTACACACAGGTGAGTGTGTTTCTGGGTGGAATCAGGGTAAATTAGAGAGGGATGGGGGGATGTACAGAGTTTTAGAGAGTGAGGTGAGAGGGGAGAGAGACTTAGGGGAGAGAGAGAGTGAGGGGGAGAGAGTGAGGGGGAGAGTGGAGGGGGGGAGAGTGAGATAACTATACACAAGGTGAGTGTGTTTATGTGGGAATTGAAGTTAAATTAGGGAGGTAATGAAAGGGAAGGGGGTGGACAAAGTTTTAGAGAGAAAAAGAGAGAGGGGGGGACGAGAGAGAGTCGGGAAGGATGAGAGGGTGATGAGAGGATGAAAGAAAGCGAGAGGGGTAAATGAGGGAGAGAGGGGAGGGAGAAAGGGGTGGATGAGAGCGAAAGGGCGAGGAGATAAAGAGATTGAGGAAAGAGAGAGGGTGAGGGAGTAGAGCAAGAGTGAGGGAAGATATATACATATATATATATATATACATATATATATATATAAATATATATATATATATATATATATATATATATATATATATATATATATATACATATATATATATATATACATATATATATATATATACATATATATATATATATGAAAATAGGTAGAAAAAGACGATTATTAGGAAGAAAAATATATTTTTTCCTTTTATATATATATATACATATATATATATATATATATATATATATATATATATATATATATATATATATATATATATATATAGAGAGAGAGAGAGAGAGAGAGAGAGAGAGAGAGAGAGAGAGAGAGAGAGAGAGCTACATACATGTGTATGTGTGTGTATATAATTAGTTAACGTAGTAAGCTAGTATATGTTTGTACGTGTTTATATTGTAAATAACTATACGTTTAATAAACATACATTTAGCCTGGCTGTCCAAATAGACTCTGTTATAATCAGACGAAGGCAGAGCCTCTATTTGTACAGTGAAGCTAAATGGATATTTATTATATGTACATATGTAAACGTCTTTATCAGCTTCGAACAGCGATATCTAATATATATTTCACTATGTTTCTCTGTGTGTTGTTACTTCCCCAACCCTCTTTCTTTTTCATGTAGCTATCACCTGGTTTTTGCTGCCACCACAGTGCTGAATTAGTATATTTTACTTGTGTGCCTAGTATTGTAATTAATGCCACCATGTTGTTTCCTATCATTTGAAGGCTAAGATCTTTGATACTTACATCCTACCAGTTGTGTTATATGACATTGACTGTGTTAATTGGACTACAAGATCACTTCAGAAGCTCTCTATATTCCAGAACCACATCATGAGACTTATGACTGGCAAGCGGCTCAGCGATCGTATCTGTATCAGTGAGCTGCTCAACATTACCAAGCTTAGACCAATTACATCAATTGTCAAGTCAAGAGTACTCAAACTATACGGCCATATAAAAAGATCAACTCGTGGTGTGAGTAGGTTATGCCTGGAAGGAAGGTTGGCTGGTAAGAGAAGCAGAGGTTGGCAGCCAAAACGATGACGTGACAATATTAACTTATGGACTGGACTTGATCTTTGCTCTTTGAACTCTGCTGTTGGTGATCGAACTTTGTGGAGAGAGATATCATATGTTGACTCAACTGCATGTCTGCACCTGGCGGAGCTTAGCGTCACAAGAAGAATATTATAATGTGAAGCATAGTGTGGTTTTGTGCTTTACAAGAATGTCTGCTTAGTGTGGTTTGATGCAGTACAGGATGTTAGAAATTTAAGACTCAACTGGAAACTTTAGAAGTAACAGATATATATTATTAATTTTCAAACATTATTTTAATGTTATTTTTGTATACGTATCGTTTACATAATGATGAAATGTTTTTCATCAAAAGATAGTCTTAATTTAAAGAAAAAAAAACTCACAAAAACCAATACATGTTTACATTTATGTTAGAAACATGGGCGACAAATGTAATGGCCGATGAGAATGGAGTACTTCCTTCAATAAATGCTTTCTTGGTAAAATATATAAAACGCCATTTTACATTTATATATTGTGTGGTGTATTTTTTGTGTCGCTTTTTTTTCTTGTCACAATTCTTTCATGTTTTACATAAATGATATATATATTTTTTATAGCTGATTAGTTTCTTAATATCAGCGGCCACAAAAAACTTCCAGTTTGTATTTACATTGAGTCATTTTAAATGTTAAACCCCTCCATAAGAAAGAATCAAGAACATTCTTGCAAAGATGAATACAAAACTTATATATTTTGTTATTGAATAACAACTATAACAACAACATTTTTTTTACCATCAGACTCTAGAGTTTCTCTTTCAAGTTTCCATACTTTTATCATTTCTTCTTATTCATTTTCTTTCATCTACTACCTTCTTTCTATCTTTTTCTTCCTTTCCTTTCTATTATCTTTTCTTTTCATTCCTTTCTTTCTTCTTCTTCTTCTTCTTCTTCTTCTTCTTCTTCTTCTTCTTCTTCTTATTCTTCTTCTTCTTCTTCTTCTTCTTCTTTCCTACTCTCTCTTCCTCTACTCTCAACACAGTGTTGTTGTTGTTGTTGTTGCTGCTGCTGTTGTTGTTTTCTTTACCAGACATCTTCTTTCATTGCAATCTTATTGAAGATATATAACTAAAATAATACACTTTCATCTCTACCTCTTTTATACACACTCACACATACACACACATACACGCATTCACAGACTCACATACACACATATACAAACACATACTCACGTATACACACATATACACACACACACACATATACACACACATACTCACGTATACACACATATACACACATATACACACACATATACACACACATACTCACATATACACACATATACACACATATACACACACATATACACACATATACTCACGTATACACACATATACACACATACACACACACATATACGCACACATACACACATATACACACACATACTCACGTATACACACATATACACACATATACGCACATATACACACACATATACACATATACACACATACTCAGGTATACACACACATACACACACATACACACGTATACACACACATACACACATATACACACACATACTCACGTATACACACATATACACACACATACTCACGTATACACACATATACACACACATACACACATATACACACATATACACACACATACTCACGTATACACACATATACACACACATACTCACGTATACACACATATACACACACATACACACATATACACACACATACTCACGTATACACACATATACACACACATACACACATATACACACACATACACACGTATACACACACACATACACACATATACACACACATACTCACGTATACACACACATACACACATACACACACACATACACACACATATACACACATATACACACACATACACACACATATACACACACATACTCACACACACACACAATAGCACTGCTCACACGGCGGCGGCGGTGGTGTTGAAGACATACACTTTTACTCACCATTATATATCTCTCTATATATACACCTTTCCATTGAACCACACCATCTAAACAAACAATGAAATTCTGGTTGGTTAAACACCAATAGAATATCATGAATATTATGAAGACATCTACATTCACCCCTTCTCCAGTTTGGGAAGGAACCCACATTTAAAGCGGGACCCTGGTACAAGAAATAGGTTATAAGCGTCAGATAATAAGTGATAAAAGCAGAAATTCACTTTATTCCGCCATTGTCTGTTACGTTCAGAATTTTGCTAATGGTTCTTTGGTCCTATATAATGGCTGAATGTGAGTTACCAATGTTGCAATCACTTGAGACTCAAACAGGCAACCAAAAGTTAAGAATTCAAATAAACCACTCGTTTTCTTATCACACACACATTATGAATGTATGTATTATGTATGTATTATATATGTATATATATATATATATATATATATATATATATATATATATATATATATATATATATATGTAAATATGATAATAACGGAGCTGCGGCGTTGCAAATGGGTTACATATGAAAAAGTTTGTCCTTCATCAGTGGCCTTCCAACCGTCGTAGGCATTTCATCGCTTTAAAGGCCATATACCTCGGGTTGGTGCGAGCAACGGCTAAAAAAAGTCGTTGGGACACGTAAATAAAGGGGACGCTAGGGTAAACAAACAAAATGGTTATATATATATATACATACGTGTGTGTGTATACGTGAGTATGTGTGTGTATATGTGTGCATGTGTGTGTATACGTGAGTATGTGTGTGTATATGTGTGGGTATACGTGAGTATGTGTGTGTATATGTGTGCATGTGTGTGTATACGTGAGTATGTGTGTGTATATGTGTGGGTATACGTGAGTATGTGTGTATATGTGTGCATATGTGTGTAAACGTGAGTATGTGTGTATGCGTGTGTATATGTGTGTGTATACGTGAGTATGCGTGTGTATATATATATATATATATACACACATACTCACGTATAATATGTATTATATACACGTATAATATGTATTATATACACAATATCTTTTTTATATTCACAGCAGGCCTATTTGTCAAGCTGTTCGGTTTTCTATCTATTTATCTGTCTATCTACCAACCTACCTAACTACCTACTTATCTATCTATCTATCTATCTATCTATCTATCTATCTATCTATCTATCTATCTATCTATCTATCTATCTCACTGTCTACCTATCTACCTATCTATCTATTTATCTATCTACTTATTTATTTGTCTGTCTGTGTGTATGTGTGAGAGTGTGAATATATATATACATATATATAAATATAAATATATAAATATAAATATATATATATAAATATAAGTATATATAAATATATATATATATGCTCAGGTAAGTCTGCGTGTGAGTATGTGTGTATGTGTGAGTGTGTGAATATATATATATGTTCAGGTAGGTCTGAGTGCGAATGAGTGTGTGTGTGTGTGTGTGTGTGTGTTAACGTATCTACTTCTCTCTGTGTATGTTTACACCTGAATTAATAAGATATAGCTGTGAACATAAAAGAAGTAAATCATTTTTTCATTATTTATTATTTATTTTCCCCCGCTGGTACAGCACAAGCGATCTTTCTTTTCATTACTACTGAACGTTCATTCCACAGTTAAATAAATATTGCCAGTCAACAGCGGCACTTTTACATCCTAGCTCCACTTGCTACATAAAATAGCCGAACTGTGGTTTAAATCACATCATTCTCTCTTAGATAAAGGTAAGAAAACGAGATGATGTATCATAGTACTAAATACACTGTGTGTATAAAAGACTGGAATACCTTTACAAGGGCGGTGGAAGCATTTCTGAATTATTATCTTGACATCTTTAATTTTCTAATGCATTGTATGGTTTTCAAAATTATTTAAATATATGTTTCCTATACAACAATGCGTCAGCCTAACTACAACATCCTGTTATATATATATATATATATATATATATATATATATATATATATATATATATATATATATATATATATATATATATATATATATATATATATATATATATATATATGTATATATATATATATATATATATATATATATATATATATATATATATACAGACACATATATATATATACATATATATATATATAGGGTATAATAGCACTTTCTTACCCAATGTTTATGTATATATATATAAGTATATATGTGTGTATGTATATATACATATATGTATATATATATGTGTGTATGTATATATACATATATATCATAATATGTGTGTATTTATATATATATATATATGTGAGTGTGTATGTATATATATATATGTATATATATGTCTGTGTATGTATATATATATGTATATATATATGTATATATATATATATATATATATATATATATATATATATATATATATATATATATATATATGTATATATACATATGTGTGTGTGTGTGTATATAAAGAAAGAAATATTCATATATAAATGTTGAGTACAATGGAATTTCAGGGGGTTTCGTTCTTGTAACAACTTTGCAAGCTTTTCATTTCTCAGACACTCCTCTTCCAATTGTTGTCTTACAAACAACACATCCTAAACACTATTATAACTCACACTACATATGTAAGCTTTTCTATACAACCATAAACAATTTGCATTTACATAAATACATACATACGTCTATACATACAGTATCATGTATGTATGTATATATATATATAAGTGTATCCCGGGTTCAATCGGGGGTAACCACAGTAAGTAAGGTGCTCAATACAAAGCAGAGTATACATATTTAATGTAGAAAAGTAGAAAAAGGCTTCTACAGGACTTGAACTGTTTCATTCCGGAGAAATCATCAGGAAGCCCTGATGATTTCTGCGGAATGAAACAGTTCTAGTCCTGTAGAAGCCTTTCTACATTAAATATATATATATATATATATATATGTAGATAAATCTACCAACAGTTTACGGTATAATTTTGTACATAGATCTGTTGAATATGCATGCCAATTCTAACACATATATATCCTAGAAACGATCGTTAAATAATGAACTTTTTTTGTTTAATATAAGGAACTGTTTCATTGTTTTATTCATTATTTTTTTAATATTAAATATATATATATATATATATATATATATATATATATATATATATATATATATATATATATATATATATATATACGTACGTTATTCCGGGTTGAATCGGAGGAAAAATAAACTATAGCTTTGTAGAATTAGCTTTTAATGAATTCCCTTTTCTATCAACCAATGACCTACACCCATCCCACTCCCCACCCTCTCCTACCACTTGTAGAGACCTATAAATACCATATTTATTTTTTGATACCCAGATTCCTGGTGATTTCTAAAGAATGAAACAGTTCTAGTCCTGTAGAATCTCATCTATATTAAAACTTATATATATATATATATATATATATATATATATATATATATATATATATATATATATACATTATCGAGAATCGCATTTCGGCCCACGAAATAACGAAAAACAACCTCCGAGATGTGTGGCAAGTGCTCAATGATTCAGATGAACCAGAGCTATAACATACGTTAAAGGCCAAACACACTGAGACGATGGTTAAACAGTCATTCGCATAGCCAAAAAGACGATCAAGTAATTCGGGTCAAACAAATAAAAA
>OZ024752.1:45747568-45752568 GCA_964016885.1 Eledone cirrhosa | reverse complement strand
ATCTCGACATACATACATGTAGACATATCTTGCTAATGCTCAGTCACTTACACGTTAATTACACGAGCTGGCTGTTCAGTTAATCGACGAACAACTAGAAGATTCATCGTCGAAACTGACGGAGGTTAATCGATGTCTTCATATGTCAGAAACGTTACGGAGATGTTAAGCTTAAAATGGAGGATGTTCTTCATAAGCGAACATTTTGGGTGAATCTTCCGCAATTAATTAATGAAAATGTCTTGTTATAAATGAGGCTTGCTATAAACCAGGTAATCGATATTATCATTTCACCTCACTGATTTACAATAAAAAAAATACAGATTGATTGATAGATTATTGAAATCAGAAACCTTTACTGATATATGTTTCGGATATTGAACACTCTGAAAAGCATGTCAAAATAAATGAGTTTTATTGTTTTATTATAAAATGAATTTTATAATATCTACAAGATGCCAGACAAAATTATAGAATTTTGGCGTTGTCATGGATACGGTATTTCTTTCACCATTATTATTTTCAAAGACACGGCAAGAGACCCAGGAGTAGACCCCGAGAAAGATGGTTGTGGTTGGATAAGAAGAAGAAGAAGAAGAAGAAGAAGAAGAAGAAGAAGAAGAAGAAGAAGAAGAAGAAGAAGACCTGATAGGGCCGGTTTCACGTCCTGGTTGGAGCTTCTCGGCCTCGGAGGCGGTGATAGTAGGATTCAAGACAGGTTAACTCTTTTTACCATTCCAAGCAAGTAGGTCGCTAATATGGGATGCCACGTGTTGAGACATATTTTCAGGTGTCAACTCATCACCATTTCTTCTTTCCTAGCAATGGAGGAAGAAAATGAAACAGAAAAAAAAAAAAAATGAAAATTACGAAGCATTCTTCATTTATTACGCTGAGGCCATGCTGGGGCACCACCATTGTCGGCTCTCTACCAATGTTTCTTGCTTTCCTAAACGTAGACATGTCCAACTGTGGAGTGTCTGTGTTATTTTCATTTCTGCGACAACAGACGATGGAGTGTCATGTCACGTGCTCAAAGTCACATGTTCCAAGTCATACCACCAACACCACCAACACCACCACCACCAACAACAACAACAACACCAACAACACCACCAACAACAACAACACCAACAACAACAACACCACCACCAACAACAACACCAACAACAACAACAACCAAACTAAGGACATCAAATTATCCAACAATATGTTACTAAATAACATGAAGAAGAAGAAGAAGGAGGAGGAGGAGGAGGAGGAGGAGGAGGAGGAGGAGGAGAAGAAGAAGAAGAAGAAGAAGAAGAAGAAGAAGAAGAAGAAGAAGAAGATAAGTGCAGGTATATAAAAAAAATGGTCGAAAATAAGCCGTAAATATGTTTGGTTTTCCTCTCGTAGTTATTCTTCTTAACTCATTTACTGCTGCAAAAGTCATCCATTAATATTGATCAATTATTTCTGACTACTATACCAATATCTTATATTCTGGGAGTAGTTTATAGTTTAGAGATATTTTCTGTTTAATGGCCACCTAAAATACTATCGTATTAGATGAATCGACGTTAACTAATGGCGGAAAAATGTTTTAAGAGGTATTCCCGTTTTCAAAATGAATGCTTTATTTTTATTTTATTTTTTACTAGTCTTTCAATCCGTACTATACAATTTAATATCCTTTGATTCCATCTACAGTGTCCCATTTATTCCTTGGCCAAGTCTTTTTAGTAATCTTCATTTATTTACTTATGTTTGCCCCCTACATCCTAATCTTAATTTCTAAATGCTTTCCTTTCTTATTTTTACTTCCATTCTGCTTTTTCGGCTTCAGCTCCAGCTTCGACTCCATTTTTTTGCTTCGTCTTTTACATTCAATCTACATTCAATCTCAGGAAGTATTCAATATTTACTTCTTTCAGTTTGTCTTTTCTCCGACTGTTCTTCGCTTTTTACAAATCCTTTTCTGTTTCTGTTTCTCTAACTCACTGTCTTTCTAACTCACCGTCTTTCTCGCCATTCTTTGATGTTCCCCTCTCTCTATCTCTCTCTATCTCTCTCTATCTCTCTCTATCTCTCTATCTATAGCATTATTCTACCTATAAGTAATTCTTCTAAACATTAGATTTATTTCTAACACCATGACGACGTTCCATAATATAATACGCCATAGATAGATTTCTAACTTAAGGACAGAACTATTTGTTCAAAGGATTAGGAATAATCGAATTAATATATTACAGTATATTACTGTGGAGAGAACGGTAATGTTCACCCCCAGGGGAGATTTGAACGCAGAACATAGAGTTATGTAAAAGTAAAATAGTGGTTTCCTTTTGATAAGACCCTATATTCAAGTAGATTGGAAAACGAAATATATGATGTTCATGTCTTTCCGAAAAACATTTGCATCATAAAATAAAATGAAATGGAGTGTACCTCCATCGGATTCGACGATGATTATTTCAGTTGCTCTGTAACAGAACTACGATGACCTGGCATCCTGTCCAGGGCAGGGGGAGCCTTGTACTCCTTGTCGCTTCACTTTCAAATGATAAATTTAGATCTGTGATTAGAACAGCACACCTACTTGATAACACCAATGGTTACAGGTTAAATGTTTAGACTGGTTCAATAATATCACCTGAAGACGATTGATAAGAATATTGATGGAAATGTGTAAAGCGCACATCCAATATAAAGAAAATATTCCAATAAAAACAGATATCAAATCTTATATCCTGATCTGTATAGATTTTAAACAAACGGTAAAAAATCAATTAGAAGCGTTGATGATACTGTGAATGCATATTGTATTTCATTGGTGGATTGGCAGTATCGGTAGAGGGTCGGACGCCATGCTTTGACGCATAGAGTTACGGCCCTTGCCATTCTGAGTTCAAATCCCGCCGAGGTTAACTTTGCCTTTCATCCTTACGGGGTCGATAAAATAAAGTACCAGTAATGTACTGGGTAATTGCTGGCCTTGTGCCAAAAGTAGAAACAATTATATATATTTTCTTCGATGTATCGGCTCTGCTCAACTTATTAATGTGGAAACAGCACGAGGGAATGGTTAAGGAATTCACTTCACAATCATTTGATCTCCAGTTTGATCCCATCGCGTGACATCTTAGGCAAGTGTCCTTTACCATAGCCTAGGGTAGACCCATCACTTGTGAGTGAAATTTTGTAGACGGAAACCGCTTGGAAGTCCATCGTATGAACCATTGCTGTAATTTAAAGAAAAACAACCCGGTCTTGTCACACGCTCTGTTATGTCGAACCTCCCTAAGAATTGAGTTAAGGGTACACGTGTAATGCTCAGCCCCTTGCACGTTAATTTCATGAACAGGTTGTTCCATTATTCAAACAACTGAAACATTCATCGTCGAAACCGACGGAGGTCCATTTCTGTTCTTTCTTTCTTTTTTTCTTTCTTTCTTTCTTTCTTTCTTTCTTTCTTTGTTTGTTTGTTTCTTTCTTTCTTTCTTTCTTTCTTTCTTTCTTTCTCTCTTTCCTTGTTTCTTTCTTCTTCTTCGCCCACTTATTTCCGAGAGAATCGTGAGTACAGACTCTTCAGACACGCCTTCCATCAGGTCCTGTCAAAAGCAACAGCCAAGCTCGTGGATGTTATCCAACCATCTTGCTCAAGGTCTATCTCCTGTTAGTTGGATTTGTCCGGAGGGACCATTTAACCACCCCCTGATATACATATTCTAAATCACTGACTATAACAACATTGATCAAAGTATTTATCTGACTCAGAAGTTGTAATCTTATTACGAATAGCCCAACCTCACCCCACACAACACCACACCACCGCCTCCACTGAATGTACATATAACCTTCACTGATTACAATCGTTAACATTTTAAACGTGGAATATTGTCTTAAGAAATCTCCATGTCGTGTACAAGGGAGATAGGTGTTTATATATATATATATATATATATATATATATATATATATATATATATATATATATATATATATATATATATATATAAAAGACGTAAAATAAGAAAATATTTTTTAAAAAAATTTTTTAAAAATTTTTTACTTACTTACTTAAATTTTCACTCCAACTAATTAGTTTCTGCAATGGGATAAAGACAGTTACATAATCCAACTGTCGAGAATTCATTGCGTCATCAGGAGTGAAAATTTAAGTAAGTAAGTAAAAAATTTTTAAAAAATTTTTTTTAAAAATATTTTCTTATTTTACGTCTTTTATATTATTGTTCTGCACCCTCCTGCATTGAACCACCTAGGTACTATGACATAACCTGTGTATTTGCTGGCATGGACGTGCATCTGTGCGCCTATGTTAGTTGATATATTAAATTATCTATATATATATATATATATATATATATATATATATACCGTATATGTGTGTGTGTATGCATATGTGTATATGTGTATGCATGTATGAAATATGAAATGCTTCCTTCGTACAAACATACAGGTGCATGGAGAAATATACCCCCCCCCCATATATATATATATATATATATATATATATATATATATATATATATATATTATATATATAATACATTTATAGGGAAGAGGACAAAAAGAAATAGACAGAGAGATGAAGGGGATAGAGAGAGACAGAAAGCAAGCTATTCACTCCTATATATAATGTTTATACATATGTGTATATATATATGTATGTATATATATATATATATATATATATATATATATATATATATATATATATATATATATATATATATATATATATATATATCAAAGAGAACTTTCAATTTATTATTACATAACAGAAGAGCTTTAATCTGTTATTCAGTGAAATTCCATCGTTTTCGAATCGATTGATAATCGAATTATAGTTAGTCAAAGTGCAAAATTGAATACTGAAATGTAATTATTTGTTAAACTCTCGCAATTGCACAGAATTTACATATCTTTAGTAATTGAAGCACTTTACTTTCTTCAGACGGTTCTAAAGAGGATTTTAGATATATTCACTCGTT